>JAUYWG010000042.1:1584670-1604006 GCA_034779775.1 Enteromius afrohamiltoni
GTGTGATCCCAGTAATTTTTTGTCTCTATTCTATTCTATTCTATTCTATTCTATTCTATTCTATTCTATTCTATTCTTCACATGCTTTTATAAATGATATTGTATTGTAATGTATTATGATAAATAATTAAGATTAGCATTTTTTAAATTATATTATTATGAAGAATTTTTTATTTTTTATTATTTGAACTGAATTTCTTGGTAAGCAACAAATGAGTACTATAATGAGGTCTATAAATGGTGTCAAGAGTACAGTAACAATATACAGCTGCACAGAACAAAAGACGTGGGTGTGAGACTAGTGCAGTAGATCTGAGTAGTGCAAGAGTTTGTGATTGTCTCAGAGCAAGAGAAAACAGAAAGGAAACTAGGAATGGTTAGTCGATCAAAGCTCCCCGCTGGGGTTCAGTAGCGCACTTACCATCTTAGTTTTGACCAGTTTTTCTATAGCACTGACAAGCTCAGCAGCGCTGGGGACGTCAGCCGAGCTCTGCCGTGAAGCCAGCAGCACAGACGACTAAGCAGGTGAGGAGGAGGAAAGAACACACAGGCAGATCAGAACAGCGCTGGGTTAGCCCAGGTCACTGGGGAGAAGAAAAGCAAAGGCCATGCCAAGAACTGGCCAAACATTTCACCTCCAAATCAAAAGAAAAAGTGCTAATTACAGTCTCCATATAGAAATAAGTCCTTAGATAAGCTTAGATTTTAGCATCATTGCACCAGTTCAATCCTTAAGAAATCAGTTGAATATGCTTTTTTGTAACATTTTTGATTAGCAATGTTGCATACAACTGTGCAGCTTAATATGCACTGTGGAAACTGTAACATATTTTTATTAATATTTGATGAATACAAATTTTGATTCGAATAGAAGGAACAATTTTAATTAGAAATTGACATCCTACATTTCTTTACTTTCACTTTTTTAATTCATCTTTGCTAAATAAAAGTATTCATTTTAAAGTACGAACAAAAAGTATGAAAATTTATTTTGTAAATTTCTTGTGTGGATTTCTTACTATGTTGCTGTACAGGTAGTCTAATAATAATATTAATAATAAAGAATAAAATAATTAACATGAATTAACATGAGTAATAATAAAAAAAATAAAAAGTACTTTTTCACTTTCAGTTTTGGAGGGAAATAAGGCCACGTTCTTTTTGAGATTCAGACAGCATTGGGTTGTAAACACATTACAACTGCAATCGCAAGGCACAGCGTGTGAAAGAGCCAGAGTTGAGTGTGACAGTAAAGGTTTCACAATTACATTATTTAAGCTACATTGCAACAATAGGGTGGATTTGTGGTTCCATGAATACGAGACGAGAAGCCTCCACCCCAGTAGTTACTGGAGACGTTGACATTAGGGAGGAAAAACAGTGTTAGTAAAGCCACTGTGTGTGTGTGTTTGGGCTACGAGGGAGGCAGGTGGAGACAGTTATGAGCATACGATGAGTGACACAGTATGCATTTCATAAATCTCTCTTCACATTAATAACCCTGCTGACCTCTGTGTTGTGTGTGTACCTTCTCTTCCTGAGCAGACGGGTCTTTGATGATCTCCATCGGTGGAGGGAGGGGAGTGTGTGACTCGTCCTCAGGCTCTTCCTCTCCTCCGCTGTGCATCCCTGATGAAGATTTGGAGAGTGTTCCCTCTTCTTTACGGACTCTCTGCAAACACAAGTCATCATCAATCCACAAACTCACAACTTGTTATATCAGCTCACAAAACACTCGCTTGTGAAGAAGAAGTGCACTTTATTGTATTGAATGTGCACTTGCAGTGTACTTCAAATATTAAAAGTACATTTAAAAAAAAATAAATAAAAGTACTTGTAGATTTGTTATTAACGAAATAAGGCAAATTTATAAGTGAGCTTTTATAAACAAAAAAAAATCACACTCATTCTAAAAGATATATATATATATTTGGATGTTGATTAACATACTAACAAGAACACAAAAAACTTGAGATTTTATATATTCAATTTTATATTATTTTTGTTGTGTTGATTACTTTAATTAGGCTTAGATATACTATAGTGTTTTTTTTAAGTTATTAAGTTGAAATTGCAACTGTATTATTGCAAATATAAATACAAATATATTTAAATGCATGATATTCATGTTTAAACAGAAATTACATTACAGTTTAGTTTACCTGCCAGAAAATTCCTGCTCTTAGACTGAGCAATATGACTGCGCTATTTTAAAAACAACAGAAGCTCATTTTGAAACTGCATAAAAAATATGATCTTGAAAAAGCACTCTTACATTCAACTAATAGGATTTAATATAAATATATCTTAAATATATTTATATCTTAAAATAAATTATATACATTTTAATATATCATTACAAATATTTATAAGTGTATTTTCTGTAATAAGTGCTTTGTTTTTAAATGTACTGTTATGGAATGAAACCATAAACTGTACTATTAGTAATGAATAATCATCAAAAAACATTACACACACACCCACACAAATCCTCAACATAGGCAAGCATTATTTGACATTAAAATTTTGCAAGCATAAGCAATTCAAAATGTAGTTTATATAACAAATATTGCTAATTATGTTGCTTTGTGTATTAAACACTGGTGTCATTTACTGAAATCATATTACTGACGACCATAAATGACATGAGGCAACACATTACAGTGACGTCACACTTATGACTAACAAAAACCTTCACCTGTGATAGCAATAAATAAATAAATAAAAATGACTGGAACTGTAAAACTGTTATTGCTGGTTGCTATTAGTTTATTGCTATATTATTTGTCTTCAGTGCACTAGTTTAAATGCTCAGAGATTGCTGTTGAAGAATTTGCTCCGAAAGACAGCAGACATGGTTAATATGGGCCATTGTGGTGGGGTTCACATACCCTGCTTGAGAAATACAGAGGCTCTTTTGTACCAGCACATTATATGGCACACAGCTTTAAAAAGTCAGGCTAATCATCACCCTCCGATCTGAACGGCCGCTGCCGGGGCCATAGCAGCCCTTTAATACAGCATACAGAACAACAGACCTACTTTTCTCTGTACGGTCATGATTGCGTACAAAAATGGTGAAGCAGAGTGAAGGAGCACTTATAAAACATTCTGACGTAAAAGCTGCTGTCCACTGACACTACATGCTGTTAAAACAATTTTAACTGCTGATAACAAACCTTGTTTTGGGGAATTATTATGGAATTGTACAAATATTTGGTCACACTTTATTTTATGTTAACCAACCATTATCTATGACTCTGTCACAGTAATTGTTTGAAGTTCCTTGGATTACAATGGTGGTAATAAATCAGTAAAAAAAATACTTTCCAGTAAGTTGAAAAAATGTATAGTACCTCCTCCAGGGTGTCATCCTGTAGTTCAGGTGGCCCTAGATCTATGCTCTTTCTTCCATCACGCTTCTGCTTCTGTTTGCTAGGAATCTTCTTGATGTTGCTGCCGTGACTGAGGCGCCGGACAGGGCTGGTCAACCACTTTTTCAGTGTATTTCCAGAGCGCTTGGGTCCAGGGGAGCTGCTCTGCAGGGAGTTCAGGGATGCCTGCGGCTGAAGTGTGGTCACGGACTCCGTCTTCCCTTCTGGGCCGCTAACCGCATAGTTTTCTGCAGGAAAAGGAACAGAGAAGAAGGGAAATGGAAGTGAAGTTTATTACGAAGGTGAATTTTAAGGTGTACTCCAGCCAGGTAACATATAACTTAACGTTTGTCATTTCTGCATTACCAGTCAGATTTATGAAAATACTAGTTGGGAAAAATAGGATTCTAAAATACTCCACCCATCCATCCAATGGCCAGAAAAACAGACAGTCCCACCCTAAACTCACACCTCTGGTTGACATAATGGTTGGGATACTCAAACAAACAGAACAATGTTTTGAAAGCACCCAAAAAGCCACAGTGTTTACGTTTTTTGGGGAACTTACACACTAAGGACAGCATCTGTGGCATGTTGTTAATTACTATTTTCCATAGACTTACCACTCAGATTGTTAAAAAGAAAACAAGCAGAAAATACATTCACAATAATAAACATTCAAAGGAAGTCTAACGGACAAGGAACTTACATAATTCTTTAGTAAGAATGATCACTATTATCTCTCTTCAATTTTAATTAATTGAATTAAACCTGCATTACTCAAATATTCATTTCCATAAATATAGTCTTAATCAAAATCAAGTTATCAAGTTATTTTCTATTAAAAGAGGACATTCAACAGATACTCAAGTTCAGAAGCTCTGTAGTTAGCTAGACCCACTTTCAGATGATCAATCCTAACTCCTAACTTTCAAAACCAGATCCTCCTGTGTCATTTCAAGCCTTGGTCCCATGGAATATGCACTCTATAATCCTTCAAGGTTATTCTGGAGAGCAGTGTTCACATTAAGGTAAGTCACATTAACTTTCCACAGGAGTGCCTCAGGGTTCAGTGCTTGGCCCTCTTTTCTTCTCAATATATCCATCACATCAACACTAGGACCTATCATCCAGGTTCTATTATTTTT
This sequence comes from Enteromius afrohamiltoni, assembly GCA_034779775.1. Classification (NCBI taxonomy): domain Eukaryota; kingdom Metazoa; phylum Chordata; class Actinopteri; order Cypriniformes; family Cyprinidae; genus Enteromius; species Enteromius afrohamiltoni. The sequence goes on from JAUYWG010000042.1 coordinate 1,589,193, forward strand.
CACAGTGTACAACAGCATTCTCAGACAGTATAAATAGACAGGTTAATCTGTTTAAAATGAACTTAAACTGAGGAATCAATTTAACCCAACAGATAAGGTTTTCAGCAGTAGCATCGATAGATGGACTCAGACAAAGCTCACAGTGCAGTACAGGAAGAATAAGCAATGGCAAATCTTTAAAATCTAACAGTAGCCCAATATTATCAACTCCTGCTAACTGAAAACCAAACATTAGAACTCACTGTAATTATAGATAAACAAACATTTCAGATAAGACCTGGAAAACACCTACAGAGGATCACAGTACTGCTATTCTCTTTAGATGTAACACTAGACACACATTCGTTCAAAGTTATTGATCACATTCCACAAATGCACACAACACACCTAACAAAGTCAATGTTATTGTGGTGCAGAAAAAGATCAAGCAGACATTTACCCACACTATTAAAGCACACTGCATGTAACTCATTGACATTGTAACTGCTATATCATATAAGTTCTGCATTAATAGTAAGCTCTTTTCTGCTGTGTGACCAAAAACTGGCGATTGGATTACAATTAGTTTAAAATTGAATGCATCACATATAGAATGCATAATTTAACTGCTAATATCAACAGGTTTTTTAAACGATCAGTTTAGGCAACAAACAGGAGACAGACATACAGTATGTAACACTGCTCATCAAATGAAATTAGTATTGCGTTCTCAATTTCCTAATCGTAATCATGCATTAGTTAATGTTAAATTGGCATTATATCTCACTGAAGCAAACAGCATGAACATTCCATGTATTTTTCTCTCTTGCACATACATGCCTGCTTAATGATAAGATCAAGTATCATTACCAGCAGAGGAACTTGTTCTCCGAATGCCCATTGTGTTGATGACATCTCTGTGTGTGTTGAGTATGGCCCTTCAATGGCTGACTCATTAGAGGAAGTGACCTTGTGAGAGTTGGTCATAAAGCTTGTGATGAAAACATTTTCTACTACTACACACTGATTCTGCAGAAATCACAGCGGTTTGAACCGAGCATCATGCTTAAACAACGAATGCTGCTCCTCACTCATGTGAGCCATTCACAAGAAGCAGTGCGAGCCCATCTGCTGTTTGATGGGGTGCATCCCGTCAAGTGCTGCAGTGCTTTTTGAAGTGCAAACCTGCGTAATACACAGACTGACTGACGACAAACGTGCAGTCTTGTGAGTGCGTGATTATGTGTGGAGTATAGAGAGGCTTTAATGAGAGCAGTCATTAAGCACTGCCCTTTACACATACACTCTTCTCCTGCTGCTGCCTCAGTAACCGAGAGACAGACAGAGAGGGCCCTTTGTTCTTTTAAGTAGTCACATCACACTGGCACAGAAAGCAGCATCTGGATCATATGACTACTTTTACTACAAAGCAAAACCGGCTCACACGAACTCCTCATTGAGACAAGAGACCTGCTCCTGCAGGAAATTTTGCAGAACTAAAAAATGGAACAAAATATGTAAACATCTGAAAATATCTGAATATAATGTGACTTGTGTCAAGTTTATTATAATGTGTTGTAAATCTGTTATTGTTGATTTAGCTTTATCAGGAACTGCAACATTACATGCACTAAGTTAAAGAACAACAAGTGTGACCTCTGTAGATAAAAATTGGCATGAACAATTCAAACCAAAACAATATACAGTGAATACTCTTCACGGTTTCTTTTATCGACTTAATTTAGACAAATATTTCTCACATTAAAGGATTTTGTTCACCTCAAAAATGAACATTGTGTCATCATTTATTCACCCTTAATCATTCCAAACCTCTATAAGAAGATTTTAAGAACAATATTGATAATCAAACAATTTTTTATCCCCCACTGACTTAATACTATTGGCCTCTACTGTGGGCCAATATATGTTTGACTAAAGATTCTTTAAAACATATACAGGTTTGAAATGACATGAGTAAATGATGACAGTTGACATTTTTGAGGTGAAGTGTGTGAACATTAGCCTGGGCCCGCCCATACTTCCTTTGAAGCTACATTCATTTCGCAAGCAATGTTATGCTGCGTCTGAAATCGCTTACTTCCCTACTATATAGTACGCGAAAAACAGCATGCGAGGCGAGTAGTATGTCCGAATTCATAGCGTTCAAAATTCAGCAGGCGAGAAGTATCCAGATGACCTACTGCATCCACCTGAATTCTATAGTAGGCATACCATGGACACTTTTCTATCCCATAAGGCTCCGGGAGAGGAGGCGGCATATTCAAAAAGTGGAGGAAAGTTGAGACGCGGCTTACTTTAATTGTAAGTACCTCAGGAAAAAAACTTGTTTAACACAATCTAAATAAACGGATGACTTATTGAAAGTTTAAATTTTCGCGCTGTTGTGACGACACGACACATGATAACATCAATATGGAGGATGTAGTACGTCTGAGTTCCATTCATACTATATAGAACATACTTTTTAACCGTCGGGTAGTACATATTTAATAATAAAAAGTGGAAAATAGAGTTTCATGGCCAGTCAATGTTAGTAACTTCACTGTGTTTGGAAGGTGTTGCATGTGAGAGATTTTTTTAGGTTGTTTAAAAAAACTGTTTTACATTCTCAGCTTTCTTAAATGTTTATTGAACAAGAACAATGTAGCCTAACAAGAATGATCTGACTGTTACAATACTATTTAAGAAAAACGTGTGTATATATTTACAAAGGGTACATACAGATAGATTAAAAATCACCAATTGTTACATCACTTCCTTCATGTTCTGCTGTGCTACTCACAGGTACTCCACTGGCCTTTTGAAACTTAACCCAGTGGATCTGTGCAGTAAAAATACCATGCATGGCTTCTTTTGAGGAGTTTAGTAGCATGGCAACTCCTCTGAAAGGCACAAATACAGAAAAACCATCTCAAACACAAGGGTCACACTGAAAATGTTGATGACTGAATTCATGAAATGGCCTCAAACAGTTAGTAAATAAACTGCAGACCGTTATGTTTTCTAATACATCCACGAGTTGCATGTAGCCTATTCAAACAGCGCTGCAGGAGCTCGTGTGTATCTACTTGTTAGCCAGGGCTCAAAGTCCAAATCAGGGGTAAAAAAAGTGTTACTTGTCAGCTGCTATAAAGAATTAAAGAGCATTTATTTGAACAGTAAAAAGAATACATGCCTGATTCAAAAATGGCCAAATAACTTATTTAAGATAAATTGTGCTATGTTGGTATATAAAAATGTTAAGTGTTAAGTAAATAGTTTTAAATTGTTTTGCAATTTATTTATTTTTACTTTGAAAAGCTACACTCTCAGAAATAAAGGTACAAAAGCTCAATGGGTCACTGGACTGACTTTTGTATCTATTAGGTTCTAATATGTACACTTTGGGCCGGTTTCCCGGATAGGGATTAGATTAAGCCAGGACTAGACCTTTGCTAATTTTGGACTTTTAAGAGTTTTTAGAAAAATGCATTATCTGTGAACATTTGAAGACCAAACGATGGCAATGATGTATTTTAAGATATCTCAGTGCAAGCCTTTTCCAGTTTAGACAGCTCTTAACATTTACTAGACTGGTCTTAAACCCTGTTCAGTAAATTAGCCCCCATAAGTACTAATATGTACCTTTAATGTACCAAAATGGATCCTTAAACTACAAACATTTTTGAAAAGGTACCACCCCAGTGACAGCTTTTGTACCTTTATTTCTTAGAGTGTAGACAAAACATTTTGGCTATTTAATTCATTTACTGGTAAAAAAGGGGGTGGGGTTGGGTTGTATATATGGAGAAAATGCTAAATACATGTATATAACTTTGTATTTATTTTTTTGTGTCTGGAATGTCCAAATACTTCGTGCTAAAATTAAAAATATGACACAGTGGCCTCGATTAACACAACTGACATGAATCAGAGTTCCTGGGTCTGTTGTGAAAGAGTGGCTGATACTCCCTCCTCATACAACTTATAAAAATGCTGAAAGTGATGATGTCATGGTCATTCATTTGACATGAACAATAAGAACTATCGGTTCTGCTCCTGGATGCTGACTGTGGTTCCAGCTATGCTTTCTGCATTTTTAAACGGAAGACTTTATTCCTGTGTCTTTATTGCGTCTTCTTTTATCTGTTGTTGAGGCACCGTCAATAGAAACCCAGGCATGTTTTAAATTGTATGCCATTGTTCCAGATTCTTCACACTATCAGATTCTTTTAAACCGAACTGGTTCTGAAGCACACAGGCAGTCCAGACAGACAGCATTCCATTCATAGGTGAGGAGTTTCACATGCTTTAGGCTGACAACACCTCTGGTCTCACAACGCACTTCTGCTGACTGTACATTACAGGCATTACTGATTGTAAATGTCCCGAGCGCTCAAGAGGAAGAAAAACAAGGGAGTCGTTCCTATGTTCCCACATTATCTCTCTCTTAGAGCTGTCTGCAAAGAGCCACTAAAGCTCTACTGACGAAAAGAGGATTTGAACTAATTTGCTCTTCAAAGACCAAAGGAGTCATGTTCAAGCCCTGGACAGACAGAACTGGCTACACATTAACCGTTAACAGATCATTTTGCATAATGGTGTAACACAAGTGTAATCAAAGTAAAGGTTACACTTTATTTTAAGGTGTCCCTATTACAGTGTGAATATACATTTACGTACTGAGTAATACTAATGAACTACTCGTACTTACTATCTGGTTATGGTTAGGGTCTGGCTTATGGTTATGTAATTATCCATAATTCATTGTTTTTTAATATGTACATGTAACAAGTTAATGCATGACAAAAAACACTAATTAACTTTAAAATTAAAGTTATTTTTTAAATTATACATAGTTACATAGTAGTACTGTGTACTTATACATAGTATGTAGTAGTTAAGGTCACTTAATATTAGGTGGGACCAAAAAAAAAAATCTAAATTAGATTATTAACAAAAACTATACAGTGCATTAGTGATACTAAGCCCATAAGAATGCACACTTGTTGTGTCACACAGTTTAAGTACTACGAGTGACACAGTGCCCGACAAACTAATCATCACCTCGTCTTAAACACTATGAGGTGTAGACTGGGACACGTCCTGACTGATTCTTTGCATTTCCACTTTTCGTCTTCCACAATGCTGTAAAGCATGCAAAGCATCCAGCCCGTGCACACTGGCAACATTTCTACATCATGACTAGTATACCATGATAACACCCTAGTTATCTACACTTGGTGTCAATGTCAACAACAAGAAGATGCAGCATGTATCTGGAAATACAGATACGGTGCCTTTGACTTTCACACGCAACATCTCAGTGGGACATAGTCTCCATCTGACCATAAGCCCGTTGAAGCGGCACGCATCTGGAGGGTCATTTACATTAAGCAAACACTACTCAGTCAAGTCAACTATTTGACTTTATTATAATTTGCATGAAAAATTAAGGTGGAAATTCTTAATCAATACAACTAACCCTTCTAGACATGACGAGTTATTTAGTAGGTAACACATTAGTATTATCCACTGGATTGTGAATTTTACCAAGGGAACCCAGCCAAGAAAAAAAAATTTACCCCCGTAACGCAATTTTTTAACCGGAGACCTCCTTGAAACACGATTGGGCTTGTTTTGAGAAGAATTTAATAGATAAGAATTGCTTATAAAGCAGTTATTAATGCCTTTTTCTGTATGACCATATTCCACATCTCTTATTCTACCCAACACCTAAAATGACCATCTACCTTAATAGTTATTAATAAGCAAAATATGATCAGTTAACTGAGGCAAAAATCATAGTAAATGGTTTGTTAATAGATATAATTGGACCTAAATTGGATATGAAGTAAAGCATATACTCGAGTATCTCAGATAACTACAAAAGATAAGAACTTGTAATAAGTGCACTGCATTGATGCATTCACACCATGTCACAATGACCATAATTACTAGATGACAAGCCCAATGTTTTATTCAAAGTGGTTCCCGATCTCAGACCCAAAATATATTTTACTATGACAACACTGTTAACACCAAAATGAATGTGTTATTTGAATAACCAATAGATAAAACCACAATACAGCAAGTAAAAAAGGCTATCCAAATGCCTTCATTATTGAAATTAGTCTAATAATGACAGTTTATTTAGCTTATTGTACTGGACTTCAGAGAGTCATTCAAAATCTCAAAATGCAAAGAGGTGTGGAGTAATCAATATTGACTTTTTTTGATTGACTTGCACTTTGCAACAACACAACCTCGTTTCTGCGAAGACATTCAGCATGTTTCCTGCAAACAACGTCCTGCTTATGTTTTTTGTGTTGTGAGAAAATTACATTAGCAAAAAATTGACGGTCACACTAACACATATGAATGTACCTTGAAATGTATTTGTAAAAATTGGATTTCACAATGCTATCTCAAAACATACAATATTTTACAAGGTGGCTAATTACAACCTCACTCATACGATTTTGTACGATTTGTCTAAACTCCAGTGACTAGTAGGTCATTATAGGTCATTTGTACAAATTCATACGAATTGTGCTCATAAAATAAGATTAAGATTTGGCAAAAATCATATGAATTTGTGCAAGTATCCACCTTGCAAAACATGTACAGTACAAATTGGCATGATTTGGGGCTGGATATTTTTCTTTACTATTCACACTTGCTAAATATGATCGGATTCCAATTAGATATGCACAAATATAGAAAATATAGATTTAGACTTATAGTCTGAACAAGGCTATACGTTGCTTCACAAGTGATTGTCAAAATCTTATAATACATCTTTAATCATTGACAATACTTTTAAAAGAGTTAATTATCCTTTAATTGCCTCCCTTTGGGTTAAAGCTGAAAAGCCATAGAAACCAAAACCACAAGTCCATAAACCACAGACTCCAAACAACTCCACAATAATGACTGTGGTTTATGTGATGACATCACAACACAGTTTGCACTTTTAGCCTCTAGTCTCTTTCTGCAGGACAGCTTCCTGAGTTAATCAGTATAGAAATACAGAGAGAGAGAGAGAGAGAGAGAGAGATCCCTTTAGTTCACATTAGAGAGGAGCAGAGAGGTACTTCAGCTCGACATCAACACACACGCGTGTGCAAACAACCCTCATCTACCCATGACACCAGACAGAGTCAACAACTGGAGCCCTACAGTCAATATCATTTTAAACCATAAGAAAGAGATATGCAAGACATGCCAGATAAAACAAATTATGTGCCAGATTACAAATACACATAAGTAATTATTTCAATAAGAGTGAAAATGCTCTGCACACTTTTGCTGTGTCATGCGTTTCTGGGGTGCAACTTGATATATTTAATCTAAAGCCAGTTCATTTTATTGTATTTTTTTGTAAAAGATGCTCACTTTAGCATGCTTTTTTTTTTTTTGCTCATTATGAATATAATAATTAAACGCAAACTGAATTGAATGTTTCCAAACACTTCTTCTACATGTTATTTGCAATTAAATGTTAAATTGTTTAAATAAATTCACATCGAACACAGTTGGTTGAACATAAGCATGCTTTTTTGACTTAACTAGAACTTATCTTTGACCCACTGCATCCTTATGTGTAATTTCATAATTACGTCTTTTGTTTTTGCAATGTATCTGAATTATATATTGAAGTGTCAAACGTATACTGCCAAATACAGTAGTCAACATTTGAAGTGGATCAAAACCTCTAATCAAAGTTGTCCTAAAATCAAAAACAATACCTATTCTCGTCTTCGGACAACTTTGATGAAAGTTTTCGATCCACTTCGAATGTTGACTACTGTATATATTAGTATACTGAAATATACTTTAATCTCATTGCAGTTGAAACTTGTATGTCAAGCGTTTAAATCTATGTGTACTTTTATATTGGTAAAGTTGCAGTTTTTAACATCTTTAAAATCCTGTCAAACTTCTTTAAAGAATGACAAATTATATATATATATATATATATATATAAAAGAGTTTAAAACATACTTAAAAAAACAGTAACACTTTATTTCTATGGTCCATTATAGACAACAATAAGTAACTTTGCAACTACTGTATATGTCAACTAGCAGTCATCAGAGTATTAGCAGACTATTTTTTTTGCTGGATCCACAACATACAACATACTAAATATCAGAAACTTTGCAAGTACATTCAACTTATTGTACTAACCCTAAACTATCCCCTAACAGTAAATTCTGAGAGTTAGAAGACATGTAGTTACTAAGTTACTTACGTCTAAAGCGGACTATCAAAATAAAGTGTGACCAATAAACCAATATACTTTTAGTTCCATATTTACAAAGAGCAATTTTAACTGTCATGAAAGTGAATTAAAGTTGACTTTTATGAAGTTTTAAAAATTCATGGTTACTTTTATTTTAGGATGTTCTTGTTACAGTGTAATAATGCATTTGAGTACTGAGTAATATTAGTTAACTACATGTATTTACTATATAGTTAGGGTTCGGATTAGGGTTTGGCTTCGCATGTAATTAAGAATAATTCATTATAATAGTAAGTACAAGTAACAGGTAACACGGACACCTTAAAATAAAGTGTTACCAGATATACCTTTAAGAGCCGAAGTACACTGCAAGTTCACATTAAATACAACTTCAACAGATCACATAAGTGAACCAGCTCTGTATATGTATACAGCATATGTATAAAGCCTTTGCTGTGCCACAAACTTGCACTATGTAAATTAGTTCTGAAATGACCAGGTCTAGAAGAGCATCTGTGAAACCCACCTCCCACATGACAGCAGCAGCAGCATTTAGTGAGAATCCAGCCGCAGCAGGAGTGCACTCCATTGTCACTCCTCATGACCGTTCAGACATGCATGTCTCAACACAGAGAGAGATGTTCCTGAAGGACTGCTCCCACGCCAATGAGTAATTACTCTCATTCAGCCTGACTTTAAAGAGAAAAAGAGAGAGAGCGAGAGAGGCGGAGCTATGGGACTCTCTCAAGTTTCACTTTCAGACAAAGGCCACAGTCAGTGTGTTGGACATGAGAGCACGAACTCAGGACAATGTGTCCAGCAATAGCATGCTTACGGGGTACCACAGGGGTCTGTACACTCTCTCTGATTCTTTTCTCTCTTACTTCTCTGAAAGTACTTTAAATGAGAAGCCAGGAAACACACATTCCATGCAGAAAACTTGAGTTAAACTTCTGAACTGGACAAGAGTGAAAAGATTCACTGATGCCTAAAGTTCATGTCAGAATGAGTGAAGATTACATGAACTTGATACAGAATGACTGGCTGTTGTTGTTTGTGCGGCTGTTAAACCTGCAGTGTGATGCAATACTGCGCTGCTGGAATGACACTTTATGCACATGCCAGTTTCTACGTAATAAAACATTCAGGTCAACTGATAAATGCATAAGAGTATAAACAGCCCTTATATGCACTAGCACCAAAATGCAAGTAGACATGTAAACCACATGTCAATGATGTTGATGGTTAGTGACTGTCTTACACCTGTGGATGCCTGTATGAACTTGAGGAGGACTGACTTCATATATACATACTGTACGTAAATAATCACCAAAAAACAGTTAAAGGTGTAATTCCAGCAGGACATAAATCAGTCATGGTTGGAAGTATTAAAAAATGGTATAGTAGTATTTATGAACATCTGTGAAAGAAACGTGTGCATAATTGCATCGAATGCACTTGCTCAGTCATAAATCATGAAATAAAAGATCAAAAAGAGAGTAAACATTCATGACTGTATCACAGCACACTAAAAGCGCACTTTTTAAAATATGAAATTAAACCTTTTTCATTAACGTTAAGTACACCTTAAATAATATCCAAAAGTATTAATGTATCACTTCAAGATGTTTCCAACATAGATCTAATGCATTTCCGAGGGTTAAAGTGCCACCACTGACCACCTCTAACCACCAGTCTTCTGAGAAATCAAGCACACATTAGCATACTTGAAAAAGCATACTTTAAAAGAACACAGAAGAAGACTGGTGGTTAGAGGTGGTCAGTGGTGGCACTCTAACCCTCGGTAATGCATTAGATCTATGATGGAAACATCTTGAATCAAAGTCGAGTACGTGGGCACGTGCTGGTTTGGCATGTATCTTTACAGCTGCCTGGTCATCTAGATGTCTAGCCTCCGAGACTCACTGCACGATTTTATCAATTGCCAAAATTCTTTTTTTGATGCCAATCCTTCGTCTGGGACAGCTGAAAATCATGCAGTGCGTTTAGAGCTTCAGAGAAGCAATTCAGTCCCACATGCCTCAGTCTTAGATGGACAGCATCATCAAATAGAGAAGAGTTTCTTGAAAAACACTTCTGACTTGTAAGACTTGCGTTATGTTACAGAGCTGCATGGACACTGCCTTTATTTCCATATTGGGGCATCTTGCTAGGTGTTCTACATTATGCCCTTTTTGCATTTTGCAGTGGAATATTTATGGTGATGTCACGCAGCATCCCAGCACAACAGACAGGAGGAGTTATGCAAATCAGGCAAAATATAAAATAAACTCAATCATAAAGGTGCAGTTAGCCATGTTGCTCCACATAAAAAGAGAGAGGGAGAGAAATAAATACTATTATGCTTCTTCTTGAGTCAGCAGAGGACACTGACATTTCAACTTGAATTTCCAAATGAAATCACACGAGTTACAGCAAACCAGTCATGACTGTAAAATTCCTATACATAAGGAAATGGAATGTTCCACATTCCACAATAGGCTTCCAGGATGAGTAATAATGATACGGTTTGCATTATTCCTTCAATGAGCACAAGGGAAAGAATTTACAGCCAATCAGTAAACAGACCATTCAATTGCTTAATTCAGGGTTCTAGTATTACCGTGCATGCTTCACTGAGGCAAAAAAATCCAGTCAAATCCTATATGTTATTTCCTCATCCTCATTAACTCTGAACTATGCCACAATATACAAGTCATATCATTTTCTTTTCTACCTATCTTGACTGTATGCTGTCAGCTGGAGATCATGCTGATGCTAATAGGAACACAGCACTGTTTATAGTTTATAATAGTATGTGTGTGGATACCTCTCATGTTACTGGAAATTAACAGCAAGTTGCCCAGCATCATGTGTTTACTGAGGGCACATCATGTCATTCATGCTAAGAGTGTGAGTAAGGTCAAGAGTGCTTCAGGAGTCACGCCGCATTTCTATATGATACACGAGTGAGTAATAGCATGGTGCAGAGAGTTATGTTGCCATCTAGGGGACAAAAGCTGCAGTGACAGCATGGTAGTTGTGTACAACGGCAGAAAAAAATAGAAAATCAGGCTACTGGCTGGACTGACACATACAGTACAGTATCAAACTACTATAACAACAGGAAGGTTCAGACTGGCATGCTGCTTTAGCACTCATGTGAACCTGGAGCACAAAACCAGACTTAAGTTGCACAGCTATATTTGTAACAATTGACAACAGTATTTGTCTAAATAAACTATTTTCCTTTTATGCCCAAAAATACTTAAGTATATTCATGTATAAATCTATGCATGCATTTACAGTACATCTATGTGCCAGAGCACGTAAACACAAAGAATTACAACATCTTCGTGACTTCTACGTTAATCAGATAACTTATGAATCTTTCAAGTGTTTAGGGTATGTTTTTGAAAGAAATCGATTTTTCTTATTTAGACAAGCTGCATTAAACAAATAATACATGACAGAGATTTAGAATGTTACAAAATAGACATTTTTTGAATAGCTGCTGTTCTTTTGGTACTTTGTGGTAAAAAAAGAAAAAAAAAACACTTGTTTTTACAAATATATTAAGAAGCAATTGTTTTCAGCATTGTTTTTATATATATATATATATATATATAAATGACATTTTATTAAATATATTAATCTATAAATTCTGGCCAATGTATTATTCTACACATACCAGAAAACAGTTCATTTAAATTATAATATTTCAAATGTTACTGTATTTTTACTTAAATAAATGCAGCCTTGGTGAGCAAATGAGACTTCTTTCAAAATCTTAACAAACCCCAAACTTTTGAACAGTAGTGTATACTCGGTAACACTTTATTTTACGGTCTCTTGAATATGAACATGAAAATAACTAGAATATTAGCCATTTATTAGCATTAATTAAGCACATATTAATGCCTTATATCCCTAATCCAACCCAATACTTAAACTTAACACTTACTAACTATTAACAAACAGCAAATTATGAGTTATTAAGAGAAAAATCATAGTTAATAGTGAATAAGTGTTACTTATTCTAAAAGTGTACTACTAAACACAAGAGCAGAACTAGAATCAGCTCCTGCTCTTACCTTTGCCTGCGGGGAAAAAGCAGTCCATCTCCACACTGCTGCGTGAGTGAGAGATGCACAGACTGCTGCTGGGCACCAGTCCCTCCTGAGGAGGACTCTTGTCTGTGGTCCGCACCAGACACCATCCCGGCCGGTCGCTGGGCCGCTCCAGCAGCTCCACCGTCTGTCCAGTCTGGACGCTGAGTTCAGACGCGCCACTCGCCACAAAGTCCTGCAATACCACCGTCAGCTCACACCCTCCAGAGAGCTACAGCAGGAAAGAGGAACACAGAAGGATTTTAGTGAGGTTTATATTAAATGGGTATGTGTGTTGAGGGGACTCGGGTAATGCATTCGGTTGATGTAAAAACCCTGAGCCACAAAACCTGTCATAAAGGTCTTTTTTTCTTCTTTTAAACTGATTTATACATTACTGAATAAATAAGCTTTCCATTGATGTATGATTTGTTAGGATAGAATTAATATCTGTCGGAGATACAAAAATCACCTTGTAAAGTTGTCCAAAGGAAGTTTTTAGCAATGCATATTACTTCTGATATATTTATGGTAGGAAATTTACAAAGTTTCTTCATGGAGCATGGATTTTACTTAATTTTCCTAATGATTTTCGCCATAAAAAAAAAAAAAAAAATAATAATAATAATAATTTTGATAAAAAAGATCATTTTGACCCATACAGTTTACTGACACTTACAGTATGACAGCATTTATGTTCCAGAGTCACAAACAGCAAAAGCGGTCAGAAAAAAAAAGTAATACAGCATGATATTATACAATTTTCTTAATACTAGAATATGTGTTACTATCCACCCAAATAATTTGATGAAAAAGAAACTGACAGATATAAAGGAGGAATATAAAATAGTCTCTTCACAAACTAATTCCTGATCAGATGAGGTATTTCATCAGTGACTGGAGAGAAAAACACTTTGTGTGTGTTCTGGCTGCTGGATACATGAACTCTGCTCAGATTGTACATCTCTTATCAGTTTTACAGCTTCTCAAGCTCTCAAACATTAACAGCAGAAAGACTGTCCTGGCTCTATGTATATTATTGTTTTTTAAGTCAACATGTTTCATCAGTATTGGTGTTTGACATGGATGCCAAGTCAGCTGTAAAACTATCGCATATAAGGTCAGAGGTGTGACTCGAAACTGCCTATTCGTTCGTTCGTTCGTTTCGTTCTTTTTTCTTGATGCAAATATTGGCAATCTGTACCTCAGTACTGTAGTACAAAAATGATGCAATAAAAACTAGATACACCGATTGCAATTTTCTTGCATGGCTAATTCCAGTTTTTTTTTTGTAAGTGTCCTTTTATAAAATCTATAAATGACAACATATTCAACAAAAATCTGCTGTATATAAAAATAAATAAATAAATAAACAAACAAACAGACAATAGGTTTCCTCTAATCTGGACAAAGTTCCATATGTTCTCTCACTTGAACACCCAAAATAAAGTGCTCTGTGACAAAGAAAAAGAAACGAACAGAAAAGGAGTTACTGTATTTAACAAAACAGATGTCATTTCCCACTATTTGTCCTTAAATTATTTTTTTCCCACTAAATACTGTATAATTTAGTTTAGTTATTGTCTTGTTTATTGAACTATTATCTGTGCATCTCTAATAACAATGTATTGAATGTAAATGAACTGAAATTACTAAGCGAATGCAAAAAAAAAAATCCCTACCTTAACCTTACCTGATACTTTATTTTCAACTTTTTGATTATTTCCTTCATTTTTATTAAAAATAAATACCTTTCAAATGTGATACGAGAAAAAAAAAAAAAAAAAAAAGGGAGAAAGTTTTTTTTTGAAGGCACATTTGAAGCTGGGCCATAAAATAGCATCTTTTGTAGTGTTCTTTAGACCAATCACAGGTTGGTGGGCGGAGTTAGCGTAAATAACCTCTGCCAACAAGGTAAATAGACACTAAATATAGACACTAAATATAGCTTAATTGGAAATATTGTGTATTTTGTTTGATTTTGGCAAAACCAAGACTTGGATATAAAGGTAAATAATTCTATATACGAATTCTAAATTAGCCTACACTTTTATCAAATGTTTCAGCCTAACAAATGCATATTAAACAGGACTGAAAAACATGGGCTCACTCAGCTGGGTCACAGTGTATTTCTGTAAAAATATATACAATTATTAATATACATTCAAAAAAATCGCATAATCACAAGATATCATGCCCCTAAACAATATACAGAACATCTGTGCAGTGGCTGAGACAGAGCTCTTCTCACACTAATAAAAGAAGGATGAATAGAAGAAATGAAGTGGTCAAATCTCTGTTCGAATCGTCACATACATTAACACACAGACAAACCACGGCCACATTTATTTGAACTTTTCCACGAGTGGTTCTTACATGCATAAACACCATCTGCATTACTTGATGTACAAACCGGATTCCAAAAAAGTTGGGACACTAAACAAATTGTGAATAAAAACTGAATGCAATGGTGTGGAG
>JAUYWG010000042.1:1604477-1616131 GCA_034779775.1 Enteromius afrohamiltoni
AAGTTGTTATCAACGCTCAGTTCAGAAGCCTGCATCTCTGATGGTATGGGGTTGCATGAGTGCGTGTGGCATGGGCAATTTGTTTAGTGTCCCAACTATTTTGGAATCCGGTTTGTATATTGTAAATCATATCTGTAGCTCAGAGAAATTCTGCAAGATGAAGTGCAATGCTTAGTTTTAGTGGTTAGTGTTAAAAACTCCTAATAATCAAACATCTGCAAAAGAGACCAGATGGAGGAACAAACAGGAGATAATCACATGCATTAGCACTCGGACATCTGCTGAATGATGAAGAAGAGCTCTTTAATAACCAAACACCACAGTCTTACTGACAAGTGACCTGCACTTCACAAGGAAACGGTCCTTAAGCTGTCACTGGGGCAGCTTCATCCAACTGAGATGTAGCGTGCAGCCGCTTCAAACATCAGACAATCACTTGCATTTCCTGTATATGTCCCTGTTTCCTCCATCTACCACAGAGACCTTCAGAGACGCATGCCTTAACAGCAGAAGCCATCAAAGCTCATTTTAAAATAAACCAGTGAAGATTGTCTTGCTGGGATCAACAACTCCACACCCAACAGCTCAGACTAGCACGCCAATACGCTAGCAGCAAATTCACTAGAAGTGCCACTTTCATACAAGTCATTAGTTCACTGAATGAACTATGAACCAAATGGTTAAAGTTAAATAATTCATTGGTGTAATAAAGCCATTCTCTGTGAATGCAGTGTGAGATTGAGAGTGAGACTGGTTATGTAATGTCACACATAACAGAGTCGCGGGGTCACAGAGCAGAAGACGTTCCTGCTCCTTATACACATTGATATACCTCATCACTGCTTATAAGACTGATATAAAACATTTACTAAAGCAGCCATATTTAGTTCAAAAGTGCTGTGAAACTTCATAGTTAAATTGTAAAGAAAACATTTTAATTAAAGTAGTTAAAGTAGTACCTGTATTCACGCGATCACAATATAAAAATGATTAAAACAAACATATCAAACAACACAATAAAAATGAGAGTTCCAGTTGTGCTCACGTGATAAACTAGGGCTGTGATTACTTTTTTAGGACACCTGTGTCCACAACAAACCCAGTCAGGTCAAGAAACAAGACACAATGTACAAAATACAAACTGGGACATGATGTCACGCTGACATCATAAGGCACCATGCTGAATGTGAATGCTGTTTAACTCAACTCCTGCTGATATTACTCAACAACACACCGTCAGCCGACCGAACTACACATACACTTACAGATACAGTACGACGCTCAGACCCAAACCAGAAGAGACAAGAGCAAAAAATGTCCCAGATGACAGTTCTCAGAGGCACAGCAGGCCACTGGTCAATGTTTAATCAGAGTTCACTTTCCTCCAGAACTACACTGCAATGAGTCTAAGATTAGTCCATACTGCAGTGATCCTAACCACACTTTTAGACGATTAATACAAAAAAGTATTGTTATCCTACACTGTAAAAACAAAATGTTGAACATCTTGTTAAACATCTTGTCAAGTTCACGGCTCAGCTAAGTCCCTTATTTTTAGATTGAATTTAACAGAAAATCATGTAACATATTAGATTTTCTTTTAAAATGGTCATACGGTGGTACATGCACTTTTCCAAGCTGTTTGGACTAAAATGTGTGTTGGGAGTGTGTGTACACAACCACTCTACAATGCTATCCACCAGTAGTTTTGTTTTCATTTAATAAAAATAAGTTGCCCCTTCTGAAATCAAGCCATTCTTAAATGCATGTCGGTGTGGCATCACACAGACAGAGGCCACTCCCACTATAGTTGATTGACAGCAGCGTGTCACACAGACTGAACTGGTGTCTTACTGTACCTCAGACCCGGCCTAAATGAGCCGTCATCAGACCGAGACGCAGAGACAAGCAAGACTCCTGAGAGATTGAGGTGTTTTGTTGTTGAATGTATTAATGAACAGAGCAGTAGTGATTTACTCCCAACATCTGAGAGACTAAAACCACAGGATTAGTGTTACGTTTGGTTCTGAAGGAAAACGCACCCTTGATCAACCGTTTATGTTTATGTTTGCGCAAATTATTCATGATCCAGCCTCACCTACAGAAGCAGTGAGAATAATGTCTTTTAATCAATCTTTGCAAATCACCTTCCTAATAACACCTTCCTAATTCCTAATAATGTGCTAATTAACAAGTTTTACTATGCATACGGCTAATAAAAAGATCCTCTGAGAGTGCCTCGGAAAAGAGGGGCGGGGTCAGCGGAGTTTATGAAGATTTAAAGGGGAAGTACACAGAACAGAGTGATTTCTAAAGAGCTGTTTTTGACAGGGGAAAATTAATGTTTTTTACACTATCTTTGAGAAATTTTAAAACTGACTATATATTACAAACTATCCATTAAGACCCTAAAGAATCACATTAGCTTGTGAGAAATTGGCTTTGTATGACTCCTTTAAGTGAACATTTGGAAAGTGTTTTTTGGGTGGCATATCTAAAGAAAGGTGAACTCGAAGGACTTAAAGGCATAATTTTTATATTTCACCTATTTATAACATTTTCAAGCTCAATAGATTTTAAAAGAAAAATGACAGCAAATAAAGAAATAATAAATAAAATGATATAAAACAAAAATAATATAATAAAAATATATAAAAAATAAAATAGTAAAAAAAAAAAAACAAGAAAAGGAATTGAAAAATAAATGACAACTAATTGAAACGAAAGATTCAAAATTATTGTATTGTATTAAACATACAAATCATATAATATTATAATAAAATGTAAAAAAAAAAAATACAACAGAACAGAATATTTTATAATATGTTATAATAAACTTTTTGAGTGAGAATGTTACAGAAACCAAATGGCATTGAATTGAACTGCACTGATAAACATCTCAAACTCTCACAAATACTTCTTCTTGCAATTGCAGGTTTGTTCAGTGTCCATTTAAATTCTTATTCATAAATTCATATAGGTATTAACTGAATTTCCTGCGGCTGAAAATGCTCCCACAGCTGCATCAAGCTTCATGCAGTGGGTTTTGTCACGGAGCATGTAGTTTTGGTCAGTGTTCAGCAGATGTGTTCAGTCTGCTTCCTCGTCCACTCCCACCATCTGTCTGGCAGAGTATCAGGTCACCGTAGCGATCGAGAGGAAAGGCGGGTTGCTAGGTAATCTGGGGTCTCAGAAGGAGAATATCACGCGTCAGAAAGAACATAAACGTCACACAGGCTCGATGTGAAAGGTCTCGCAGATTGCAGGGCTTTATCATGAAGATCTCTGAGCAGTAGGAAGAGCCTTTGTTTTCACGCAGAGGACCACAGCTAGACATACCACTTACACTTACACACTTCTGCCACACATACAGGTGCGAATTATTGTAAATTATTATTATTTATTGTTATTATTATTTTGAACACCGCTTTACGTCTAATTTACGTAAAGTCTAATTTAAAGAGATTAATCTTTACGATTAATCTCTGTTAACAAAATAACAAATAATTTTTTTTTGTAAAACTGCTCAAATATCTGACCCACTGACATTTAGAACATGTCAGAAATAATCATATTCCTTACAGTAAATACCCAGCATTAATTCTAAATGTTTTTTGAAACTAAAAATATATTTGGTTTAAATTTTAACATACCCAAATGTATTTCAAAATGTAGTTAGGGGTGAGATATATATATTGAGATATATATTTTATCTTACATTTTAATTGAAATATTGTAGATTAATAATGCAAAAATAATATTTACATTTTTAATATATTGTGATGTTTTTTGTACATTTTGTCTTATAGACAACAAATTAATTTACTTTTAAATGTATTTTTTAAATGTTTTTAAATGTTTCTTTTAAATAAATATTAATATATACATATATATTAATCATGTTTTAAATATAACACAACATTTAAATATAAATATTATATATAATTAGAAATTTCAAATTGTTTCTGAGACAAATATAGTGTAATACAAATCATACTGACTGCTGCTTCACATTTTCATATTTATACAGTATCTGTTTTTTCCTTCTTGTTAAAGATCATCAGCAACATTCTTCAAAATATCCTTTTGTGTTCACATGAGGGAGTACAACAAATTAATATTAACGGAATTTTCCTTTCGCTTTAAATATGATAAAAAAGAGGGTGTGTATGGGTGATTATGTCAGTGTGAGTCGACTGTGTTAATAATCCACTTCCTGCCACTGCTCTATCAACCTCAGTGTAACATTTAAATAATCCTTTTGGAATGTAGCACTGATTGACTGACTGACACACATATATCTTAACACCTGAGGGACAGCTCTTGTGCTTCAATTAAACTCATTTAATCGCATATTAGTTCTTAAATTACTACAACTTATAACTAATAACAAGGGAAGTTGTCTATACATCTATACAAAAAACAGTTTCCAGTGCTCAGAAAATAACTAGTCTCCACACCTTCACCCAGCGTGATCACACACAACCGGCTCACGCGCTCTGTCAATAAAACCCTAAAATTCTCTCTCTCTCACACACACACACACACACACACACGCACACACCGAGACCATTACACTACACTTGGC
This sequence comes from Enteromius afrohamiltoni, assembly GCA_034779775.1. Classification (NCBI taxonomy): domain Eukaryota; kingdom Metazoa; phylum Chordata; class Actinopteri; order Cypriniformes; family Cyprinidae; genus Enteromius; species Enteromius afrohamiltoni. The sequence goes on from JAUYWG010000042.1 coordinate 1,609,066, forward strand.
TAATAGAGTCAAAGAAAGAAATAGAAACAATCAGACGAAGCTCACTTACACGACTGCTCTCTTTGAAAAGTTTCAAACTCATCCACTTCGGCATGACGACTTATCTGTCCTCCTTCCACAACTCTGTCCTTGCTTTCGCTCTCTCTCTTTTCTCCCTCCCTCCCTCTCTTTCTCTCTCTCTCTGAAGTGTCTCTGATTGGTTGAGTTCAGTAGAGGTTAAAGGCTCAGTAAGGTTGTCCTTCTCATTAGTGAACACCTTTGGTTGAGTCTAATGCGTCTGAATATGTGTGTAAAATAATCAAGATAAAAAAAGATTAATGTAACACACTATAATTTATATAATACGCAATCACAATTAATTGCATCCAAAATAAATGGAAAAATGTGTGTATCTGTGTATATTTACTGTGTATGTTATATATAATTCATATTATATACAAATATATTTAATATAGAAATATATTTTCTTAAATATGAGTATATACATATGTGTTTATGAATATAGTGAACGTACACAGCACATATATTTGTGTAGTAGTTTACTTAGTTTTTTTACTTTACTGTACTTTAAACCAGGTATTACAGCATTGTCACGACTGAATTTTTGGGAAAAGTTATAATTGTGTGCAAAACAACTCTATGTCCTGTTGAGGTCCTGTCAAAGAGTACATACTGTACAAACTAATCTGACATGAACAGTTAGTATGTGAATACCTTGAAGCCGATTGCACAATGTTAAATGACAGTGTATGACGGCGTGACTCTTGTTGTTGTGAGTCATTTAAATTAAAGGCATATGGGCCATCTACCAAAGAAAACATCTGCCACAACTCACATTTGCTTTTAAGATGATTTCATAGCCAAAGGGGGACAACTGCACATTTGAATGAAAAATCAAAATATGGTTCCGTCTTAAGATGAATCCAGAAGGAAATTTTTTTATATCATATGATGGTCTTGTGACATGCGTTTAGCACTGAGCAGTACAGATAAAAGCATCATTATGCAGTATGATGAATGTGATTTCCGCAGTGTACAGTAATAAACAGACCCTGAGCTGTGAGTGAATGAAGGAAACTCTTATTCCAAAGACACCACACACACATACGCACACACTGTGAATGTGTCTTTAGCTCCCATCAGACTGAAACAAGAGAGAACTGACTTCAGCTCAATACTGCACTTCAGGAAACCTGTGTGGAAACAGTTATTATTCACCTTTCAAAGCTGAACTTGTGTGATGCACGTTATATCACAAAATACACACAGTATCAGCAACCTAAAGGTCCTGGTTAAAAAGTGAGAAAAAGACGTGTTAGTGCGTGTTAACAATTGGATTAATTATATATTTCTAAAAGACATGCTTCAAATGAGGTCAAAGTTTGATTTACTAATTTAACACTGGGTCTAGTCAGCAGAATGACTTTAAAAGATAAACGGTAGGACATTTATAACAAACGTATAATTTTAATCTTATAAATAAAGAAAAACAAAAGAAAAAGAAACAAATAAATAAATACAAAAATAAAATTCACCCCATCGTATATTTTTTTCACCCCTTAAGTCGCTAAATAATGGCACTTAAGTTTGGGTTTACTCTTAACCCTGACCTTTGACCATTTTGGTGTAACTAGATATATATATATATATATATATATATGTACATATAAAATTAAAGAAAAATTAGTTAAATTATGCACTTATTTTAAAATTATTTACATTTGAATTTTGGATTATTTAAATTCCGAACATCATTACAGCTTCTGTAAGCTAAAACAGTAACAGTAAACAAATTTTTCCTACACATGGAAATATCCAAATAATGTGTCATTGGTAACCCTTTGATATGTATATAATTATAATTTTGTTTTATGCTTTGTCAAAATTGTGACTGGTGGGATAAAACGAGTACTGAAATCACATATTTCTGCATTAGCTCAGCTATTTTAAACTGTTTGATCACATTCTACTTTCATTACTATGCATAAAAAAACTTAATGAAACTTTGCAACATTGATAGGAACACAGAGATTTTATATTTCACAGTTGCTGTCAACTTCAGGTTAAAATCATGTTATGACAATAATTGATCAAAAAATGGCAAAAAATACAGTTGGTCAACTTAGTCTTAGACTCTCAACGCTCTCTGAGTGTGTAAGTGTCAGAATGTTTTATACACATTTAATAGTATTTTTCCTTCACTTCAGTGTATATATTTTTTTGTTGTTGTTGTTATGTAGTGTAGATACAGATTATTTGGACTTTTCACTTTCCATTGTAGGTTTTTTGAATGATCATTTAGTCTAGCTTTTCCCCCCTTCAGATTGCATTTCTATAAAAAGGCATCAAGTTTTGATCCATTCAGCAACCAACAAAAAACAAAACTTAAATTTGTATAAATGAAAAAAAAGGCTTAAAGCATATGAGATAATAAAGATCTTCACCATAAAAAAACAGTGGGTTGCTTTTGATTTTTGATGATTTTTCAAGTAGTCAGCCATAATGTTCCATCTCAAAACTATTTACTGCACCCAGACTCCAGTGTCTCATTATAAAGTCAATCCATGTCACACATACAATATTAAGGCATAAAAAATGCTCTGCTGCTTACTCTTTTACAAAACAACACAACACTGCAGAGAATACACAACATTTATTCTGTGTTAAATGCAGTCAGAGCAGAGTATTTTAATATCAGCAGGAAACCGATGAATACTTCTCAGAGTAGGTATGTTCCTTCTGAGCAAAAACAAGTCAAAGAGATGCAGTCATCTCCAAAACGGACTAACCTCACAACACAAACATGCTCAGCTCATAAAACACCACAAGCTATTATGCAAGTGACTAAAACACAAGCACAAATGTGTGTGCTCAGTGCGTCTTACTTTGATTTGATAGGGCATCTCATAGCTCCTGTGAGGGCTGAGTCCAGCACACAGTTTAAAGAGACTTTTCATGGCTGAACATGACTGTCTAACACATCTGTTTACCCTGTACTCATCATCTGAGCTGGAGCATGACAGCCCCTGCTCCATTACTGAAACAGGGAAACCCTGTGGGACATACACCTGTCTATCACCGATCACCTGACCTTTCAAGGGGCGGAGTCTGGAGATGCTGCTACTCTAACTCTTTTTTATAGCTTTGTACTGCAACAAATTGTTACCGTATGCAGAATATATAGTAAGTACAATATGCAAGGATATCTAAAGCTCCAGAGGTCAGAGGTCAGATATGTGTGTTTGTACCTTGTCACTGTCCACAGTGTTCTGAGAGGTTCTGGATGCAATGGAGATGGTGTCTGGCTGACTGCTACCATCTCCCTGACTGTCAGCATCCTCACCAGCCTCCCTGCAACCGAACACATAAATAAAAGTCCTGATTAGGGATGTGCCCAAAGCTAAATACTTCCAATGAAATTTTTAATTTTCTTTTTTTTTATTTTATGTTTTGCACAAATCATATCATGCAAATTCTTTATTTTCTAATGAGATCTGGGGGCTATTTTTATAAAAAGGTTAATTTAAGTTATTCTGACTTCCATATGGTTCAAAATAAGCTAGACTAACAGAAACAAGGTTGGCTAAAATATAAAAATACACACATACAGCATATATTTTGTAAATGTATAAATGAATTTACATGCATATGTTTATATTTATATACATCATATCATATAAAAAAAAAATAAAAGTAACATATCTTTTCTTATATATATACATACATACATGTACGCTTACATATTTACATATACATAATAAATATACACAGTGCATTCATTTTGGACAAACTTTCTTTTCAAACTTTTCCTGCTCAGATTCAGTTTTATCAGAATACAGATACAAATAATTTTACTCTTGCAAAAGATATTGCCACAACTGCTTATCTTCATACCATCTGCACACATTTTAACAAGCAATTGAAGCTTGCATTAGAAGAGACATATACATGATCATAAACTCCTGCACTGTCATGCATAAATGGTTAAGAATATTCATGAATGCAGTGTTCAGTCTCATTCTTTCTACAGATTTACATTTAGTCATTTAGCAGATGCTTTGTTCCAAAGCAACACACACACTGTTTGGTCACATTGAACATATAGCAGCGCTTAGATTATGATTATATTATAAAGCCTGTGTGTGTAAAGTATGTAAGTACAGCGCAAGTGTCTGACCTCTTGCTGTTGTTGCGGGGTTTGGCTGGGGTTTTGGGAACGTGTATTGGTTCCTTCAGCGCCCCCTTCAGGTGAATGATTCTCTCCTGGATGACCTCTCGGATGTTTTTAATCCATTCTTGCTTCACTTCGATACTGGATGCCTGACATAGACACAGGCATGCACATTAAACACACAGGATCCATGTACAATTATAAAAAAAATCTTAAACAATTTCAGACTGATCTACCACTCTAAACGTCATTAACTTCTAATAAAATGGTAAATAAAATATTAAAAAGGAGTGAATAATTTACCTTGAGAACTGTCTTGTTGTCAGATGAGGGCGTGCGTCCCACCCACAGGGCAAATTTACACGGGTCTCCTTCCACATGTTCTGTCACCCCCAAATCAGAAGTCTGCAAATGCAGAAAGATCAATACAGCACACATAGATATTAACATGAATTCAGTATGCATGAAAATTTTTATTTAAAGGAATAGTTCACCCAAAAATGTAAATTCTGTCATCGTTTACACACCCTCAAGTAGTTCCAAACCTGGATGAATTTCTGATGAACACAAAGGAAGATATTTTGAAAAAGGTTTGTAACCAGGATGGTTTGGGTCACCATTGACTTCCATAGTAGGAAAAAAAAATACTATGAAAGTCAATGGTGACCCAAAACAACAAAGAAATAAATCCAGGTTTGGGGTGAGTAAATGATAACAGAATTTTCATTTTTGGGTAAACTTTTCCTTTAAAGGGGTCATATGAGAGGATTTTAAATGTTCCTTTCTCTTTAGAGTGTTACAAGCTCTTGGTTCATATAAAGAGGATCTGTAAAAATGTAAAAATCTCAGAAATCAGTGGTTAAGTTGTATTTACAACACTGTTCCAGAACAGTTCAACACAAATATTAGAGTGTGTTCAGTGCATCGTGTGTGTTCATGAGGCACGATGCATAAAAGACAGAACTAAGTCATGATAATCAGTAATTATGTTTCCACTGGATGCAGCAAATGCCTCGTTTGTAATATGTTTTATTGTTTTGGTGTCATAGCGCCAGGACGCAGCATTACATTATGGCAAGGGGCGTAACATTTCCTCCACATGCTTGTGTTATTCGGCCAATCACAGTGCAATGGATAGCTGGCCAATCAAAGCATACCTTACTTTTTTGAAACAATGAGTTCTGTACAAATCAACCTGTTTTAGGCAGGGCTTAGAGGAGAAACAAAAACGTACAGTTTGTGGAAAATAATGCACCTTAAAACGCATAAACACAATACAATACACCAAATACACAAAATAATGTTCTTTTTAGCAACATCATATGACCCCTTTAAGAGCATAAGAATATGGAGTATATAAGAGTAAGATAACCCACAAGTGAACTGAACTGAGAGCGGAACTCAAAACTGAAAGCATTTCCTCAGTAAAATCCTAAGTAGAGTCTTAAATTGTGTTTTAAAGACACTTCCAGATGACCAGAAGAAAACCAAAGGAAAATCTGGATCTGTTCACAGGCATACTGAACACAGAGAGAGTGCTGACAAACACCCCATCTGCTCCACATACCTGCACAGGCTTCAGGTAAGTGTGGAAACACTTGCTCTCATTTATTTATTTGAGAAATAAATATATTGTATGATTTTTTAAATATGTATTATATTTACAATTTAAAACATAATATTAATTAACCTTGAAGTTTTAACATTTCTAACTAGAAATAGCTATATATTACACATATATAATGTTACTTCATGATAGTTTTATTATTCATTCATGTTTTGCACAGTTTGAAGGATAAAATTATGATATATAGAGATTTGTTTTTAGTTTTTTAACCACTTTTAAACAATACATTTAAAAAGTTGATAAATCTGGGCAATTTTGGCAAACCCTTATCTATGATAACAGATTGAATAACTTTACCCTAGTGACTTATAAAGCCCTGAATGGCTTAGCTCCTCAGTACTTGAGCGAGCTCTTATCACATTATAGTCCTCCGCATCTGCTGCGTTCTCAAAACTCTGGCCATTTGATAACACCTAGAATATCAAAATCTACTGCGGGTGGCAGATCTTTTTCTTATTTAGCACCCAAACTCTGGAACAATTTACCTAATACTGTTTGGGAGGCAGGCACACTCTGTCAGTTTAAATCTAGATTAAAGACACATCTCTTTACTCTGGCTTACAAATAACACACTGATACACATTTATTAATCAAATCCGTTAAAGGATTGTTAGGCTGCATTAATTAGATCAGCCGGAACCGGGAACACTCTCCTTAACACACGGTGTACTCGTTACATCGTAAAAAGAATGGCATCTACACTAATATTAGTATGTCTGTTTCTTATTCTGTTCCTCAGTCCGTATCCAGATCAGGTGGTGGACCAGCACAAAGAGATGATCTTCATTGGAGATCAGGACACCTAGATGAGCTCCGTGGACAGATTAAAAGACAGAATACCAAAGGTCTCAAAGAGTTTAGGCTCTTTTGGGGGAAAAGAAATATATACTTTTATTCAGCAAAAATATATTATTCATGCTTTGTGAGCATAAGAGACTCTCTATTATCTTACTTTTTTTTTCTTTGAAATTTTCTCTCTTTTTCAAAACTTTACACACAAATCCAAGTATTGCAGACACAAAATGTGTAATGCCTCACATCTTTTACAAAATGAAGCACTGCATTTAAAAAAAATATCACAAACACATCTCAGAAGCAAACACCTTTGCCATAATGTTAATTGCTTTTAGATTTTAGAGTGTTACACAGAATTATTTGTTTTTGCAAAAAGTGTTTTATGCAAATTAAAATGTCTAGGTTACGAACGTAACCCACGTTCCCTGAAGGAGGGAACGGAGACGTTACATATGGGATCTCGCATGAGAGAC
>JAUYWG010000042.1:1619016-1636458 GCA_034779775.1 Enteromius afrohamiltoni
ATATATAATTGTTATAATACATTTTTAATGAATAATAAAATAAATATGAATAAATAAAAGAAAATATTAAAAATACAAATGCAAACAAAAAAATACAAATAGTACTAATTCTAATAATACTAATAAAAGCAATAAAGAAAATAATAATAATAATTATTATTATTTTTGCTGGTTATGTGCAGTACCTCAGAGCTGATGCCCAGAGCGTTCTCTAGACTGCAGCGGTATTTGCCCATACGCAGGGAGAAATCTCTGTAGCGCTTATCCACTGCTGTCACCCACTTCTTCAGCTCGGTGACATGTGTGTGCCCCTTCTCCACAAAATTATCTGCCAGCTGGATCAACATCTTCACTTTCTCTTTAGTTTGCTGCATCACAAATGAACATTATGCATGTGAGTGTGAGGTTTGATCATTTATTCTAAACATCTTTTAAAAGTTCCTCAGAGAGAATGACTTGTTTGAAGAGTTCATGTGGCAGCATGTTTTCACAACTTAGAGGCTAATAGTAAATGCAGGCGGAAGCGGTGAGGGGAAGTGTTTGTGTCTCTTTACCTTGGCAGAGACGCGGAATTCTTCATATTCTCTGAGAAGTGCCTGAGTTTTCTCCAGTGAGTCTCCAGAGGACATGTGAGAAGCCAAATAAACCTCTCCTGCCTCCTCGATCCACTCTAACGCCTGACACACACAGATAGATTCCATCAGATAACGCACACAATCAACAAGTGTCCTGTGAGGACTGCGTTTCACCCAATCAAAAACACACAATGAAGAATGTTATAATATAATAAAGTAAATATAATAAAAGCAAAGTAATTTAAATGGAATGGGACTATGTCTGCCAGCATTTGGCTTGTTTTCTCCCAAATTTGTCAGAGCTTAATATTAACCCAATGACCGACGTAGTAGAGATATATGTGTATATATATATTTGTTACTAAGTTATGAGTAGACTCAGATGACTGGTGAAGGGCACTAAATTTCCTTTAATAAAAGTACAAATCTACAGAATATGATTATGATCAAACAATGAAAAAAATGCAAAATCTCAAGAAAACAAAAAAGGTGTTACATTTCAAGAAATAAAGTCCAAATAAAATGTTGAGAATGTACTCATTGAATTATTAGAAAAAAATCATTAAATGTAATTTAAAAAGCTAATCTTAAGGTTTTGTGTCAACTTTTTCTCAAATTTTATAATGACTCTAATCTAAATTTTTAGATTTATGTTAGACATCTTTTATTATTGCTTGGCCCTAATCCTCTTATGTACCAATCTAACCTATTTTTAAATACATTTTAATGATCGTATTTAATATCTTAAGTAGGAAATAATAATCAATAGGAAACATGTTTTTGTTTGTCACCATTTACAAAGGTGCTAGACAATGCTCAACAAAATAGAGCATTGGTTGTACACGCCAAAGAAACACAACTCTGTACTATGCTATCTGACACATGTGACCAATTATTAAAAATCATTGCAGAACAGAATTTAAGAATGTGTCTTCTGTGTGTCTTCACAAAAGCACAACACATTCTCATTCAAGCAGATAAAGATAATACAATATAAAAAGTACAGTATAGAAGTGCAGTGTGAGGTTCAGTGTTTTCACCTGCTTGGCGCTGCGTTCAAACACCACATACTGCTGACACTGATCCAGACGCCGCTTCTTCATGGTCCAGAAATGCAGAACTCTGTTTTCTCTCTGTAGCAGCTCATTCAGGATGGCTGTACAAACATAACACACATGACAAATGATTAGCATCAACAAATCAATGACGGCATGAATCAAGAATGAAGAATTCCAAGCTAAACAAATCAAGAGAATATAAAAGAATGGAAATCTCTGACCTTTGACCTGTTGCTCAGGGCCACGGGCGTTGCTGGACGATCCCTGAGTGCTGACATTATTCCGATGGATGTATTTTAAGAAAACCTCAGCGTTTCGCCTGGCCAGAGTACATGCCTGAGAAACACAGCAGACTTTACAGCTCCAAACCAGACCCTCACATACACACAGTCCAAAGCCTGAGCTGGATTTATTTCTTACAGATCGAAATATAATACAGATGGCTCAACCCCTATAGCTATAATTGAATCACCTTGTAGCAGGTCTAGACAGGTGGAGCTGGGGAAGGTGGAGGGTTTCTAAAGCACACTGCTACTGCAAACACTAGTCATATATTTAACGCTGAGCTCATTGGTGACCAATACAGGAGACAACCAATCAGCTGTGATAATGATGTTGATAGGTCAGATTGAGTTATACCTGATTGGACTGCAGCACCATCTAGAGTTCCATGCCAGAACTATTTATTATGAAGTCTATAACTTTGTGCTGACTGATACAGATAGAAAGTTTGAGAGATCGGTTGAGTTCAGTGGTGACCTTGAGAAAAGCCTCTTTCTGCTCCAGATGTTTGCTGATGAGCGGCAGCACATGATCCATCTCTGCTGAAGACCCCAGTTTATCATGAGCTCCACACCAGTCCTCATCTCTGCGGTACTCCTGCTCCAGACTCTCCAGCACGCTGCACACCTGTCAAAAACATTCGGGATTCAATCAAATATCATGCATATAAATAACTGATTCATATAATTTACTGTAGACCACACCCCAGCATGTTTTTTTAAACCATCAAGTGTCCCCATTGAAGAAGACCACTCTGCATCTCATAAGATCAGCTGGTATGTGTATTTTTCTCAGCACCTGTTCTGATGTCTTGTAGAAGGCCACGGAGGCATTGACCAGCTTGAGTCTGTCTTCCATTTTCAGCATGAGCTGCTGCCAGTGTACCGCCACCTTTTCAGCACAGCTGCGGATGGCCTCCGGGTCAAAGTGTCCGGCCTGTAACATGATCTCGGCCTTCTGCTGCACCTGCAGTGCGCTCTGATGAGTCTTATGAAGAGAATTGGCATGGAACAAAGACTACAGGCAGAGAAGAGAGAGAGAACAGCATGTTACATATAACTTCATTTAAAATCAACAAATCAACCAAGCCATTATAATACAGTGGTGGACCGTCATGAATCGTTTTTGCATACGTTTTTTTTTTTGGTTTGGGTCACTTTTACTTTTATAAAACAGAATATTGTACTTTTGACTGCATTACATTTATATTATTCTGCAATAATATTGTCATCAATTTCAGATGCCATTTTTCTAAATTTTAGGCACAAAAGTCAAAACTGTCATTTTTTGTAACATAGGCTATCCAATGCCAACACTTTGCGTTCTGCATTTCTAGAACTATTAGTTCAAATAACTGATTTATCATGAGATATCATAGAAACATTACTTTAGATGATCCACACACAAGACACCAAGAGTTTAACTGTGTACAGTGTTGCTTGAGTTCATTGAGGTCATTTTTTAACACTGGGTTAAAAATGGTTTTGTTTTAGTTTTTTTTATACCTACACTGGGTTAAAAAATGCTGGGTTAAATAGGGCCCAGCGCTGGGTAAAATGTGGACAAATATGACAGTGATTTGGTTGATTTCACTAGCTTTGTCCATATTTTACCCAGTGCTGTTTTGTATTTAATCCAGCATTTTTAGAGTGTAGGTGCTGGGTCATTTTTAATTCTACACAACCGCTGGATTGAGCCTATCTCTGTTGTATTTCTGAGTCCTCTACATTACTCTTATATTATTTTTCGCAACACAACATAAGGATGAGGTGTAAATCAGCTGTGCCAGCGGTGGTCGCTTAGCACGGTGAAAAGGTGTTTCGCCTTGCATAACATAAATGTCTTTTATTAATTATAATATGGAATGTAATTTTATTTGCTGTTACAAATGTTCTCTAATTTCAGTACTATTTTTTTAAATGTACTGTATGTGATATTATAAACTATGATGTATTCAATCTAATAAATTATATTTGTCTTAAATTGTGTTCATTTTTTCTTGCTTAATAATAAATGTTCACTTTTTTATTATTGTCTCTAGCAATTGTTTTTATTATTATTTAATTTTTATTCCCAGCCAATAAAACATTTTTAAACAACAGTTGACTTAAATAAAATAAATGTAAAAAGTATTAAAGGAGGTAGATAATTAAAAGTAAACAACTATTAGAGTAGATAATTTGAGCATCTTTTATGGGACATCGTCCAGTAGCCCTCCAGCTCCAGAGAGCTGACAACTTTAGGTTTACTACAGTCAAACGCCGGCCTGTGTTTTGTCTGCTGGCATTGTGATGGTGAAGGAAAATATAAATCTAACTTTAATAGTCAGCTATGGACATTTACTAGCAGTTGCGCAGGTAGAACCTCGTCCAAAAGCAGGAAACACTACACTGCCAAGTCCTGTGATAAATGACATGACTACTGTACTGAGAGACAGACACAGACTGATAGCAGAAAGCATGAGTCATTCCTTTGCTTTCCTTTTTTAAAAAAAATGTAACACTAAAACGATTGAGAGTGAATACTGTCTGCCAGAATCTGCCCTTATAACACTAAGTTTACACAGCACTCTCAAAAGAAAAAGCCGTGAATTGCAGTAAAAAGAGCGGCGCGGCTCTACACTGTCAGTGGGTAATAAATGTTATGATCCCTGTGTGAAATTTTATGAATGAACAATTCCTTCTGGATCGGTTTGGAAGATCTCAGAGTAATCACTTCCATACATCCCTCAGTGTTAGACTGTATGCTGAGGAGCACAGAGAATGAAGGTTTTAGAATAAAACTCAAAAGACGTGATATTATAATATATCAACATAAAATGCAGACAACTTTTAAGTTGATAGATGAGAATGTGATTTCTGAATTTCTGAAGACCCAGATGGTCTTTTTGGACTGACAAGTGATTTATAGTGCATTTTTGGGTATGCCTACACAGTGCATCAAACTACTCCTGGTTCTCTTTGTCCTTTATATGACCTTTAAAAAAAGAACAAGAGTGATTGAAAGAAAGAAAGAAAGAAAGAAAGAAAGAAAGAGGGAAGATAGAATGGACTCACTCATCTATGTAAAGGTCAGGACTGAAGTACTGTTACTATAGATGTCTCACAGATAAAATTTGTTCAAAAATGTTCAGAATGTACACAGAGAGAAACCGAGACAGTGAGGGATAGAGCCTGTGTGTGTGTTTACCTCTATCGCAAGTTGGAACTGTTCATGTTCTCTCTGTAGTTGTTCGGCCTCTGACAGTGAACTTGCGTTGACCATACTGGCATCCAACATAGACTCGCCATTACGAATCCAGCCCAGAACCTAAACAACACACAGTACAACACACACATTTGCACATTTGTAATGATAAAGATGCAGTTTGGTACATTTAAAATATATAAACTTATATTATATAATTAGTCATGTTAAAGGATTGTGAAAATTGGAACAGAAGTCAATTTATTCAAACATTGACTTGATATATTACTCCAAGCCTCCTGAAGGATTCCCTAAAGATGATTCACAATGATTGGACACTTCTTAAAGACATCACAGTCCAGTTCCTCTCTAGTAGCTCAGCTTTGATGCGTATATTGTGCCATTATTATACAATCAAAATAAAAAATATATATTATTGCTAGTCTTCAATGATAATGTCAAGTTACTTTAATGTACAGTATTTGCACAAAAAATGTAAAGAATTCAAAAAGGATATATGCTGATCTCATCCAAAATCACACTTTGCCAGGAGTGTTTCCAAACTTTTGGAGGGCAGTGTAAATATTCAAAACATATGCGTCTTTATATATATATATATATATATATATATATATATATACATACTAAATATAAATGGTAACACAGTAAACACACATATACCATGTAAGCAAATTTTAGATGCAATTCATCACAATGAATCACTTGGCAAAACTAATAATTGTAAAAATATAATGTAAAATAATTTCACATAAAGTACAGTCTTAAAGTACTTCACATGTGCATGTAGTATCTATCTATATATCTATTTATCTGATTTTCATATCTTCAAGTGCACTCTGAATATGTCCCTCTCAGTGATATCCCAAGGAGAATTCTTAACTCTCTCCGCTCATTTCTCTCCATTAGCGCTCATGTAGTGGCAGACACTTTAAGGCCATCCCTGGCGACAGCACTTTGGCCCTCTGATTGAGACTAGCTCTGAGAGCCACACCGCATCTCTCTCTATTGATTATCAATCAGAGGAACTGCTTCCTCTGAAGCCCAGCACTCAAGAGCCTGGGAGAGCAGATAACCTCAGTGAGGGTGAGTTCTCTTTGAAGAGCTGTGGCATTATGGGTAAAACACACATACACTATTGTCCAAACGTCTGTGGGCAGTACAATTGATTAGGTATGTAAATATGTAGGTATGTGTTTATAAACGAGGCAAGGGGCAGATTAAACTGACTTAAAGTGAGAGCAAACACTAGTTCCTTTGAATTAGTGTTTACAAATAAATAGGAATAAATTCCTTTTCAAAATAGGTCTCTTTATATCACTCCGTAAGTGATTAGCACACCGGCGACATAAATCAGCCAAATGATATATTTACAACAAATTGAAATTTCTCTCTCATTGCACGAGGGGGAAAAAGATATAAAAAACAAAAACAAAAAATATAAAAAAAACATATGTACTGTAATTGAAATCCAAAAACAAATAGTCGAAATGTATTCACATAAACTCTCAAAACGAAAATAATAATAATAATAATACATTTTTTTCATAAATTTAAGAATTGCTATAGCAGTTTTGCATTAAGTACCAGCAAAAAAAATCACATTTTGTACATCTCTTATCTAAGACACACATTTTCGTCTTAGAGTCACTAGCAATCAGGGTTGGGAAACTGCTACACTATATATTATGGACAGTATACTAAATGGGATATATGTTTGGGGAATCATTTCAGCTGTGGCTCTGAACATCTGCTTGATCTTTATCCCAAGACTGCAGTAAGAATATGAAGAAAACAAAACAATAAATATAACTTTGAGTAGCCAAAAACAGCAGGAAGTGTTTTTCGTTCGTAAAGTTTCACTTTTGGCCCTAAGATGGATAAGCAGATGGACAGATAGATGCACAGACAGATGCTGGATATGTGTACAGTGAGCTTCTCTGGAAGTTACTAACTGTGTATGAATTTCTCATTTGTAAGTAGGTGTGTTACCTGTTTAACCTCCGCCTGTAGGTGGCGCAGCTGCACACACTGCTCCAGGCGTTTCTGTGTGTGTTCAGCGCTCACGTCCAGCTCGTGCTGCTTCTCATTAAGAAACTCCAGCAGCTCCTGAACTTGAGTGGCCAGATCCACCTCCTTCTCACCGGTCAGCTCAATACCTGCATATCACACACAGATACACGCTTCCGTTTATATCCCTGTCTGAAAGAACACGTCTACAGCTCATCACCACTGGGTGGCAGTATTGATGCTAGTTCAAATCCACTCTCCACATTCAGAACTACTGACAGCAGAATAAAACTCAACGTGAGGTGAGACAACCAGTAACAAAGATTTTAGTAAATACATATGCAACATCTGAAAACATATTTTGCAACTGATCATTCAGAGTCAAATGCACAAGAGAATGAACAATAAATGATTAAATGTATGATTTGTGCATAAATGGCATTACAATCAATCAATCAAATAAATACATACATAAATACTCACACCATTGTTTTGAACATAGTTTTCGTAATCTAATTTTGCTGTTGTTTTTTCTTCTTTCTGTAGATATTGGTGTAAAATATGAACTGTATTATTATTTATTTATATTATTATTTATTTATATTTTAATTACGAATATTATTATTGTTATTATTAATATGATTTATTTCTGTAAGATGTTAAGTGAGTAAATAAATGTTATTCATTCATTCATTTGTTTGTTCACTCATTCCCTTTATAGTTGAACTGAAAGAATAATCCCAATAAATGAATTTGCCTAATTGTTAAGTGTTAAATTTGAACTTTCAAATAATGCTTTTTACTGTAAGTGGAGGTTTGGTTATGAGAAAGTTATCTGGAATGAATAAATGAGTGAATTAACGAACACATACACACATAGGTACATAATCTATTGTCTGAATATATTTATATATATTCATTTGATAATTTTTATTATTATAATTATTATTACAACCAATCAATCAATCAATTAATCAAACAAAATTCATTTTCATATATTCACTAAAATAATAATTCAACTAAATTAACTGACTGAATTTTATTTGTAATTCGGTATATGTATATATATATATATATATATATATATATATATATATCTTTATATATATTATTTTCTAATAATTCTTACTAGAACTAAAGTTGGGAAGTTTAGTTTAAGTAATTATGAATGAATGAATGAGTCACAGTTGATATATAGAGCATGCAGTAAGGCTATAATAGTTGTCCCAGCAGCAGGATCAGACACACCCATCGGACACTCAGGCATGTGTGAGAGATTGTCACAGTAATGTCTGGAACAGACGGCATCCAAAGCCTGGACAGAAGAGCGTGTCCTCAGCCAAGACCCATATGTGAGAGAGAGGGGGGTGAGAGTTGGGTCAGCAGTTTGAGGAGAGGAAGTCTGTTTCCAGTGTTAAAAATATCTGTGAGGCACAGCGCTGAACGCCAGTATGGTATGAAGATAAGAGTAGAGAGGAAGAGAAATCAGTGTTAAAGACAGACACAGCTAAGGAAAAGGCTGACTTTTGGCCCAATTCCATTCCAACTCAATTCTTTACATTGAAATAAAAGCTGTAGTGAGCATCATTAGTGCTGCTTATTTGACTGCGGACCGAAGATCACAGCACAGAGGAGACTGATTCTATTGGTTGATCTCGCTGTGTTTCATATATCAATGACGCACTGCCACCCGACGCTTCCTCTGTGTGGCTCTTCTCTCTCGCTGTGTCAGATCAAACCTATCTCATCAGAGCTCATTAGTATTGGACAACCGTGTGATTTCATATACATTTGGATGATCTGAGCTAACATAACATAATACTTGAGAAAGTCTATATGAAGTTTACAAGTTTATTTTAAGAAATCCCTTTTAAGAAGCCATTTGTGTGCAAAATAATTTGGGTGGTCCATGAACAGTAGTGAACTGTCCGGGTGTCGGGTAGTGTCTCTGGGTGAGAACCTGTGAGCACCAACTTGTACCAACCCTCTCTCACCTGAAGCTTGGACTTCCATGATGTACTGGTGCAGGTCTTGACCCTGCTGCATGACCTCATAGGTCATGTTGTTCATGGCCAGTTTTCTTTCCGCGTGCCGCTGGAGTCTCTGTTCAGCCAGACTGGGTTCTTCTGCGATAAACTCGTTTACTTGACGAACCAGGTCCTCATTCCATGCGTCTAACTCCGCCGTCACCTACAGGACACCAGAGAAGATTAAACACCTTGACATTATTACGTTACAGAGTACCTTTTAAAAGTACACTTAAGTGCATTAAAAACATAGACAAGAAGGTACACTTTTTTTTAAAGGGACACTGCACTTAAAAAAAAAAAAATTCCTCTATATTTAAACAGTTGAGTTTTTTCCATTCAGCCGATATCCGGGTCATCGTTAAATATGATTACACCATTAGCATGTTGCTCAAAAATGACCAAAGAGTTTCAATATTTTTCCTATTTAAAATTTGACTATTCTGTAGTTACAGTACATTGTGTGCTAAGACCGACGTAAAATGAAAAATTGCGATTTTCTATAACTAGGAACTATGCTCTCATTCTGACATAATTATCAAGGAACTTTTGCTGATATTACGCAGCACCCTAAATTGCTGAGGACTATTTTCAGGCACTGCTTAAAAGTCTGAAAATAAGGGGGGCTATTTTTATGCGCTGCGTAATATCACTGATCCTGTTAAAGCTGTGGCACGGCAGCAAAGTTCCTTAAGTTATTACGCCGGAATGAGATTATAGCTATACCTAGAAAATCACAACTTTTCATTTTACGCTGGCCTTAGTACACAATGTAACTACTGCAAAGTGAAATTTTAAAAAATAAAAAATATGTAAACTTTTGGGAAATTTTTGAGCTTGATGGTGATGGTCTAATCAGATTCAATGATCTATGCTAAGCTAAAAGAGCTACTGCCAGACCAGCCCAGTCTCACAGCAGTTTCTACATATTTTACGAGGTATTTTACAAATTCGTACAACCTCACTCATACGAATTCATATGATTTTGCTAGAGTTACTAATTAGTATGAATTTGTACTAATTACCTACACCTAACCCCGCCCGTCACTGGGGTTTAGACAAATTAGCACAAATTTGCCACCTCGTATGAATACGTACGAATTGTCCATGAGATCGGCTGAAGGGATTCAAAAACTGTTAACCTCAAATGTTTATCTCTAGGGAAGGTGAGCCAATGAGTGTTCATTTAAGTACAGTTAAGTGGCCCCTTGTTTCATTAATATACTGTATTATCTGCAAACAGTTTTTTTTTTTTAAACCCCTTATATATTTTATATTTGAGAATTTTAATATTTATCATCAATAGCTCTATTGTGTCAATTTTATTATTTACAAAGTTTTGTGGAATGAGTATTATATATGCTTTTTCATATGGTCTGATATAGTATTAATGATATATTTTCAATTGTTTTGGTTCAAGATGAAGAACTATTTGCTCATTTTTAATAAACCTCTGGAGAAAATGATTAAAACTAATCTAGCACACAAACACACACGTGCACACTTCACCTCAATAGTGTACTGCTCAAAGATGCGTAGCTGCAGGAAGATGTCGAGTTTGATCTTCCTCTCGTGGAAGAGCTCCTCCATGTGGCCCTGGGCCTCCTCTAGCTGCTGTAGGACGCCTTCGATGTGAGCGATAGAGCTGGTGTGAGGCATCTTGTTACTGCTCATTGCTGAATCTCTGTGTGAGGAGTGTGTGGGTTAGGGCAAACTAGAACAATCACAATTCACTTATACTAAAGAAAGTCTTCTGGCAAAAACATAACTTCATGTTTATAAACATCATATCTATGACAGTCCGTGAAGCACAAAAAATAGTATAGACTCGTTCTTTAGTTTATAAAATTACATTCGAAACACATTTGCACTAATGCTCTTATAACAGATGCATGGGGCACTTTTACATACATTTATATTTCAATCTGTCTTCTTATCACTGGAATTTTCTGTGGTCCTGAATGTAACTTTAAACAGATGGCTTTGGTAAACAACTAGTATCACGCCAACAAATGTAATGTTTTAGTGTTATGGCTATACTTTTAAACCAGTATAAACTACATGTACTTGTATATGTACTATTAGAGTTTGGCTTAAGGTTAGTTGGATGCATATTATACAGTTATTACTGTATAATAGTAAATGTAACATGTGTAACAAGCACATCTTTATATAAAGTGTCACCCTATTTTTTCATGATGCTGCACACTTGCAAAGTCATAACAAAATTGAATTTTCTGCTGGGACGCTAGACTTCAATTATAACCATACAACCACTTTCTAGCTGTTTAAGGGCTCGTGGTTTGGCTCAGTGAGCAATAATTGGACTAATTAAGTAATATTTCTTGACAGCCATTCAACACTGTTGCAATTTCTTTTGCATATTTAAGACAAAACATAATTCAATTCAACAGAACTTTAATTCATCTGAAATGTTTAGACAGATTAATTTAGCATATCAATAGTATGCATAAAATAAATTATTTTGTCTATTTGGTAAGGTATATACATACTTGTTATGCAGCCTTTTAAAGTGAGTTGTGTGTGTTGATACCTGAGTTGTTGCATAAGGTCTTCCCCTTCTTTGATGACGTTGAGAGTGGCCTCCAGCGTGGCCGTCTGCTGCTGCTGAAACTGTTTGATTAGCTCTTGAACCGAATCCACAGAATCAGAGCAAACTTCTTCCAGAAGCTCCTTCTGCAGGTCCTCCATCCACGTCCACAACTGAAACACACAATAACACATGTGCAGGCCTTCGGTGATAATCCTCCTAAATATAATAGCACATTTACAGAAGTATTTTATTGAGGGGTTTAACTATCAATATTTATTCTGACCCACATACAGTACAAGCACAGAAACACACTTACTCCAGCAAAGACCTAAAAAAAGTTTCAAAACTTTTCTACAGACTACAGAGATGTAGTGACCTGTCTGCACACATTACAACGCTCGTCTAACAATAATCTGTCCTGAATCCAATATTAGAAAGCAGCCGGAAATATATGCTCTCATTTCTCATACAGCTTCCATTTTTAACATTTCAGTCTAAAAGATTAAACAGTATAGAAATGATTCAGAGAGTTCATTAAAAATCAGAACAAAATTCTGGAGTGCTGTGTGGTGTCGTGTTTCCAGGTCATTGCAGGCAACCAAAGGTGGCTGTTTTGATCCTTCAGAAATCATCCTGATATTCTATGTGCTCTGTTATTATCAGTTATTAATGTTGCTCAATTATTAATAATGGTTCTTCTTATTAATGATATTGGAAACAGTTTATGTTAAATAGATTGGATAGCTTTTTAAGCATTTAGGTGAATGATTTAAATTTAAATTAATGAATGAGTGAAATAAAAACAAAAACATTATTACAATAATAATAATTATAAAAAAATCCTGTTATGATTGATCATTTATTGAGTTTAAAATCATATTGTACTGATTTCTGAAGGATCATGTGACACTAAATACTGTGACGATGCTGAAAATTCAGCTTTGATCACAGGAATTAATTACATTTCAAAATATATTCAAAATTTGTAATAATGTTTCACAGTATTGCTGTTTTAAAGTATTTTTTGGGCAGAAGATTACAAAGAAGAAGATGAAGAAAAATAAATCCCAAATAATCTCCAAATAGTAATATAATAACATACCTATTTTTATGAGCCGATATGTTATTTGGCTATAAAATTAAATGAACAAATATTAATTTCTGTGATGTGTATCGTAAATGTTTCAGCTGGCAACCATACTGTAAACAAAAATAACAAAAACTTTTTTGGGAAAACATATTAGATAAGATTAGAACTGAGGGATGAATAGTCTGATTTTGTATAAAAGAAATGAAAGAACTGTTAAAACATTGTTGGCGGCTGTCATGACAATTTATGTGCATCTTCTTCTTTTTAATCAAGAATCACCAAAACACAATAGAACTGATGCAGCGAGTCCCACGACTGTGGTTCCTCTGTAAATAAATGTATGTCACCTCTGTGCTGCATTCAAAGTCTCTGTAAACATATTCTCACTGTTCCATATGGAGGATTAAAAACGCTTGCAATTAATTCACTTATGAGAAACAACTCATGGAGCCAGTTTTGCTGAGGGATTGAGTTACTGAGAGAATATCAGTCACGCAGGCATGTTTGATAAACACAGATGCCTCTTTACAGTGTTTACACCTGAACAATGACTGGCCATGACGCTTGTGATGATTTGATAAGGGTTTTAAAAAATGCTATGGAATTCCCATGACGTTTTAAGAATTTCTAATCATTTCCTGACATTTCCAGGTTCTCCATGAGCGTGGGAACATCAGCTCCGCCAGATGCAGAATGAGAGCCTGTAATGATGAATAAGGCCTTTCCAAATCTACCGTGAGGAGGCTGCTCATGTTTAGCTTTAACATGTTGCAGGCGTAGAGTAACTCTGCAGGAGGATGCAATAGTCATGATAAATGATTCCCCCAACAGCGGTGTCAGACACATGCAGGAATATTATTCATATGAATCACACACGAGAGCTCTGAACAGCAATGTACATGACAAGTTTTACAATGCAGGAGATCGCCCACATTAGGCTAAAGCTAAACACAAAGGATACATTAAACCAAACCGCAAAGCAAGGACATACAGAAATAAACACGGCCTGCATGCCACTTCAAGAGTTTATTTCTCTTTACATTGGTTTGTAAACACGGTTGACATGGCATGGCTCTCTTACAGGGTTAACATAGTTACAAAGCACAGTGGTGAATATGTTGCCATCCCTGTGGTTTCCATAGTAACTTAATCTGTGGTTAATCTGGTCACATGTAATACCTGTTTATGAATTAAAAAAACACTTCAGATTGCTATGCTACTATGCTATAAAAAAAACAAAAAACAACACACACACACATTTATATATACTGTATATGTATATATATATATATATATATATATATACAGTGAGGTCAATATGTATTTGATCACCCTGTGATTTTACAAGTTCCCTGTCGATACTTCACTCGTACTGCGTCTGCTAAGATGCTTATGGGAAATCTTCTATTCTCCTCCTAACTGAAGCCTATTCAATCATGCAGTGAAAACTGCAACAGCCATTTAGATTAAACCAATTGGCAGGGTGCGTTACTCCAGCCGAAGGTGCCAGAATAGGCGGGGCCAGAATGTATATAACCTGGCGCCCTCATCGACAAAGTTAGATTCTTCTCCTTCAGCGATGAAACCCTTGCTGGTCCTGACGGAAGCCTACGCCAGATCGCCTGAGCTGGAGAAATCCTCTGCCTATGCCGTACAGGTATTAGGCATCTGATAGCGCCTTCTAACATTCCCTGCCGGCCCCGGCGAGCAAGAAGTCTTTTAAAGGTAAGACCTAAGCTAAATCTACGGCAAGTGAACTCATACATTACTGTCTGGTCTCCCCACGCAGAATGTAATGCTCACGTGGGCACTAGTTTCACTTTCCATTCGCAATGTATTGTGTAATACCCCGCTCGCTTCTTTTCACTTCTCTCACAAAGTAAGGAGTATAAGAACATGAGCTTTGGGTGTGTCTTTGCTCTGCCTACAGGATTAATTGAGCCCTTACGAGCGTTTATCCTCCTCGGCTGTCTGAACAAAAATGAACAGTTAAGCAGTAGGTTTGAGGGCTCGCACGCCAGCATATGAGGGGATATAAAAGAGGGATATTCCCTTCAATTGCGATCCCAAAGTGAAAGCACTGCTCTTAAAGGGGCGTGACACTTTGTCCCTCGAACAGAAAGAAGGGTTATACGGCCAGGGCTTTAGTCCTCAAGCGAGATGGCGGTCTGAGACCTATACTCGACCTGAGATGTCTGAATCGCTCTCTAAATATGGCGCTTCAGAATAATAACTCTTAAACCCCCTAATAATAACTCTTAAACCCATTAAGACCAGCTTGGGCTCAGAGAGATCTTCGCAAGAGCAGGCTGTTGCCCAGCCAACAAATAGATTTCCTGGGCACAGCCATACACTTAGTGAATGAAAGCGGCTATTTCACAGGAGCGCACTGCGAGCAAGATGCGCGTCTTATTTCAAACTGCAAGACCTCGCCCACTAAAAACTTTTCAGAAAATGCTGGGTCTAATTCATCACCCTCAGCAGTGATGCAGCTAGGCCCCGTACACATGCGGGTGCCGCCACACAAGTGGCATCTCGAGCGCCTGTGGATTCAGGTGAACACAGTCTGCACCGCAGCGCTGCGCTTATGGAAAGCGCCCAGTGGCTGCAAAAGAGGGAAATCCCCTCTATGTGGTCAGCAGGAGGAGAGTGCTCGTGACAGACGCCTCCAAGGCAGGTTGAGGTGCGTTACACAAAGGCTCTCCGGCCTCCGGACTGTGGTCAGAGAGAGACAGCAGCCTGCACATCAACTGCCTGGAAATATAGCAGTATGACATGAGTGTTGCGTCCTCCTACCGTGACTGAGGAACAGTCACAGCTGCCCAGCATATTTCACGAGGGAGATGGATGCACTGGCCCAGGATTGGCCCAGCTTTTCCCTCTATGTGTTTCCCCCGACAGCCCTGATACCTCAGGTCCTCAGCCATGTCAAAGAGGAAGGTCACAGACGCCTCCTGGTAGCCCCCTTCTGGAGGAACCAGCCGTGGATAACAATCCTGCATGCAATGCTGACAGCAGCCCCGTGGCCCATTTCCCTGAGACGAGATCTTCTTTCTCAGGCCCATATCTGTCCGCGATCCAAAACCAGAGTGGCCGGATCCACCAGACGCTGACTGCGATCCAGAACCAGAGTGGCCGGATCCACCAGACCAGGTCTGTGATCCAGGTTCACAATCGCCAGAGCTCGGTAAGGATAGTGATGTCCCATGGCCCAGGCCTTCAGAGCCTGTATATGATTCGGAGACTCCATCAAATCCGCCAATGGCTGCACCTCCTCTGGAGAAGTCGGTGTCAGCGGTAGAGTCTCCAGAGACCCCATTGGTGGTTGCTCAAACCCTGAAGGCCTTTGAATCGCCGTCCGGTGGGCCAAGAGGGGAATTCTCACGGTTCAGTCACAGAGGGCGCAAAGTCAGTCTGTTCAACCCAGGAGAGCGTTTTCACTGTCTGTCTGGTCACAGAGGGCGTACTCACAGTATAGTCGGTCTGGGAAAGCGCTATCACCGACTGTTGGTCTCAGAAAGGTGCATTCGCTATCTGTGTGGCCCCATAGGGTGCAAGAGCTATTTGTATAGCTCAAAAGGGCACTGTCGCAGCCTGCCCGGCTCTGGAGGTTGGCTCTCTGGTTGACTGGTGAGCCCAGTTGGGCCTCTCCGCCATCTGCCCCGCCCTGGAGGATGTTTCCGTCGTCAGGTCCGCCCAAGTGGCCGTCGCCAACGTCTGCTCAGCCAAGAAGGATGTCGCCACCGCCCCAGGGGACTTCTCCGCTGCCTGCTCCGCCCTGCCAGCTTAAGACTGTGTTTGGCATCCCAGCTTTCTATGTACTCTATGTGTTTTGTGTCTGTTTTCATTCCCGGACGGCATGCACCTCTCCCCCTCAGCTGTTGCTAGTTTGGTTCAATCATTCAATCAGTACCACCTGTATAAATTTGTGTCTGTTTGTCTGTCTAGTCACGGTTCATTACATTGTCTCCTAGTTCCTGTTATTCTTTTGTGTTTCGTTGTCTTGTATTCTGGATTCCTTGTTGCCGACTTTTGCTTCCCTACAGACCTTGGCCTTGTCTACTCCCCCGGACTCTGATATCACGGTATTTGACCGTGCCACTCTTGCCACAACCTGCCCTAAATACCCCTTCACTTGACCACATCACACATACAAGGTTATGCCAAAGAGAGTGAGATTAATTAAATAAATCACTCTACACATATATATTAGAAGCTGTCCTTAAGTATTAATTTACAAACCTGTACACCACACGTACATATACATGGATAATAACTGACCACAAACAGAAAATAGAGCTGACTTGCGGCATTTTTAAATGTTATTATCTAGTGTCTTGCTGTTTTTTGAACAATAAAAATTCCAGCAAAAAGTGTGTTGTATTACTAAACATGTACAGAGTAAAATATTACTGAAACTTGAGTAGTCATGCCTTACACTACTGTGTTACAGCAAAAAGTAATATATTACTGTAATGCATTATTTTTGTAACACGTTACTCCCAACGCTGTTTATAGAGTCAAGGTGCTAGGTGCAATGTAAGTGTATTTTTACTAATGCTGTCGAACTATTAATTATGATTAATCAAATCCCAAATTTTTTTGTTTACATGATATATGTGTACTGTGCAAATTTATTATA
>JAUYWG010000042.1:1656052-1681925 GCA_034779775.1 Enteromius afrohamiltoni
ATCTATCATTTCCTCTGATTTTAGGCAATACTCATGGGTAGGGTTAGGTTTAGGTGTAGAGATATGGTCAAAACTAAGATTTTAGAATATTTTGTTGACCCTGGAACAACATTTTATGTTAACCCAGGAACACGCCTAACTCAGCAAATCAGGATGTTCTGTTCGGCACTGTTGCAATGCTTAATATTTATCTGTAACACTCAGGACCAATAAAATAGAAAATATTTTCTAACAAGACAATCTTCAAAAAAAGAAAGAAAAAATATGTTACACTTTAAATATTTTATCAGATAGTTGTTCACTTTTTGTCATTTTTGTTACAGTGTAATTATACAATTAAGTACTAAGTAATATTAATCAACTACATGTACTTAGTATATGGTTAAAGTGTAGCTTAGGGTTGCTTTTAGTAATTATGCATATTTAATTCTTATTACAATTGTAAAATTGTACATGTAACGTGTAACAAGGACACATTAAAATAAAGTGTTACCAACACTTACTTATGTGTACATTATTACAAAATATTTTAATTTTAAATGATGAAAATTCAGCTTTGCATCAAAGAAATTAATTGCAATATTTCACAATATTACAGTTTTTCCTGTATTTTTTTTTAAAGATTATTAAATAAAAACATAAAAAATATACTGTTTCTTAAACATTTGAATCACAGTGTGTGTATAGCTTCAATATAGAGTCTGAACTAGCCGTTCAGATGTGTTAATAACAAAAACATATTGGTGATCTAACAAAAGAGCATTTAACCAGATCAGAGTAATGACACTGTGAACACAAACAAACTCATACTGGAATTATAGCTTAATGAGGCATAAAACAACAATCATGCTGGGATAAAGAAGAGGAGGATGAATGAGCAGCGTGAGTGTGTGATTGGGAGGTTGATTAAAGTGGTAGGAGGAATCCTGGATAGCTGAGCTGAAGACAGCTCTTTGAATGACATACTGTGAGCATCAGAGAAGCAATCAGGCTGAATAAGCTGCATAAAGCCTGTTAGATGACCTTAGCTCTGATTGTGAGAAGCCGGTTAACTTTGAACAGTGGACTTTCTCTCTTTCATTCATCTTTGCAACATAAATGATGGTATTTTTAATATACTCTCATCACTTTTGTCCAGTCATTGAAAGTCCACACAAATTTCCTGCTCCTTAATAATAGGTGAGGTAGTTGGGTACTAGTTATGATCAGGGTCATGCAGAATATGTGCTAATAGTACTAATAAACAGCCAATATGTTCTTAATAGACACACTAATAAGGGACTAGTTAATAGTGAGAATAAGTCACTTTCCAAAGTTTTACCAGGCTGTTTTGTGTCACCATTGACTCCCAAAGTATTTTTTTTCCTACTATGGAAGTCAGTGGTGACCCAAAACAGCCTGGTCATAAATGTTCAAATACATACGAAATCATCAACTTCATTCAAAACGTATGAACCCTCTGAATTTTAACTTAAGAAGTAGTGTCAGGAAACAAGCCTCAGCCTGACGTACCATGGAGTTCATGGCAAAGTGGTTGTGTTGAGTCTGAAGCTCCACAGCGTGCTGGTAACTCACACCGATCTCTGTGTGGCTCTGAAGAAACAACTCCTTGTTGTGACTGATCCAGTCAAACATCTACAGAGAGAAGAGAACACAGTCATTACATATAATCCTGCACCATTCCTTTATGAAGCTTACGTATCACCACAGCTGGGGGTTTGTTATTAACTTGACAGCATGTATAATTAATCAAACACAGACTAACACACGACAGGCTAAGGACAGATAACAGAATGACGAATGTACAAATCTTAACCATTTTGTTTCAACAGACGATAAGGGATCCATTAAGATAAGTGCGTTAATATAGGGAGACATCACTGTTCTGTGTTTTAGTAGGACAAATGAAAGATTATTTTGTACAATCAGCGTGGTTTGCTGGGACGTTTGCTGTATTATCATGACAGCCTGTCTAATGTAGATTAATCCACGTGTTGATAGTGTGCTGCGCTAAAGCAAAAATATCAGTTGTAGGACCTTTTAAAGGATTATACTGTCGAGAACATTCATCTAGTAACATTTCTAAAACAATCTTGAGAGAGCCTGACCAGAAAGTTTGAAAACTTTTAAAAAGTTTTAGTTTTAAAGTTTGATGTTTTGAGTAGTTTTTAAAAGATTAAAGTTTGATAGATACAGTACACTGTTGACAATTAGTTGCTAAGGTACCCAGGTGGTTGCTAAGGTGTTACTAGCATTTGTATACCATAACATTTAGGCTATATATATTTTCTCATAGTTCAGATCAAATTTGATAACCAATGTATGCAGAAAACATGATAAATTCTAAAAGCTGACTTCTACAAAAGTTCTTCTAACTGAAGCGCAAACAATAAGACAATCAAATTTCCTTTTAATGCCTATTAATGCACAAATCTATTCCAAATATTATATTATTATTGCAACTGTAGATACTTTACACATCAAAGTTTCATGTATTGCATTCATTAATTCATAAGAATACTTTAATTAATAGATGTAAATGCAGCATAATGAATAATAAACAAATATGCAAATACCAAAGTCATTAAAATTCATGTTTTACCGCCATGGCCTCAACTGCTTCTGAGTTCTAAACAATGCATCCTCCAATACCGTATAACTGTCTTGAATAAATATTTAATTAGAGCTACAAATTAATTGCACTTGTAATCTAGATAAGAGCTGAGAGACAGCATAATTGATAATGCAGTTGACTGCCTGCATTCCTATTACATTAAATGGTCGGTATAATTGAATAGGTCTGGGCTTGTTCTAAAAGAAGTTGGACAGAGGCATTAATTAGCAGAATGACTGCTCGCTCATGGCCTTTTGACATAAGGAGGACTGGCGCATTGACAGACAAATGATTTTCACTCATGTTCACCCACCATGAGTGAAGGCTTGTGTGCATAGAAGCTAAAAATAAACGCCTGCGCTCTATGCTAAATGAAATCATCATAACAAAGCAGTGATATGTACTCAGCATCGACACCCCTCTAGCCCTTCACCTAATCTCCGAACGTTAATATCAAACTCACTGCCATCAAGTGGGTGGAGTTAGTGTGAGAAAAATGCCCCCTTTAGACATTGTCTTGTGGCTGTGAAACGTTATTGGTAATGTAAAGTAAATGTAAGAACAACTAAGTAATATTTTAAGATAAATTCTTAGACTAAAGCTACTTTTTTGAATACTAATGGCAGATATAGAGTTACAACTGCGAATTATGTGCATTTTATATAAATCTTCTCAGCAACACTTTAGAATACACTAGATGAACACTCACTATTAATTTACTATTAATTTACCACTAAAGTGGTATTTCATGCAATACATGAAACTTTGATGTGTAAAGTATCTACAGTTGCAATAATAATATAATATTTGGAATAGATTTGTGCATTAATAGGCATTAATAAGAAATTTGATTGTCTTATTGTTTGCGCTTCAGTTAGAAGAACTTTTGTAGAAGTCAGCTTTTAGAATTTACTAATTTACTGTTTATTAATAGTTAGTAAGGTAGTTGTTAAGTTTAGGTATTGAATAGAATCAGGGATGTAGAATAAGCTCATGTAGAATATGTGCTTATTAACACTATTAAACAACTAATATTATAAGCAAGTTAAGAGACCCTAAAATAAAGTGTTACCATAGTGTCTTATACTTTCATTGATTTAATTTAATAATATATGTTATTATTATATAATTATATCAGAATGTTATCTTACTTGTAGTATATTTGTTATAAATATCAGCCACTTCACCAAATTGCATACATTGATATGAAAACCATGCACACATTTTAATGTTTCTCGCATTCAATGTTTATGTGAAGGCTGACTATTTTATTTTAAACATGGTTAACCAGAAATAAAGTAGTCAACATTTAAAGTGGATCAAAACATTTCATCAAAGCTGTCCTAAAACCAAAACAAGAGCACAAATTTTTTGATGAACTTTTTTGATCCACTTTAAATGTCGACTACCGCACACACAAAACACTG
This sequence comes from Enteromius afrohamiltoni, assembly GCA_034779775.1. Classification (NCBI taxonomy): domain Eukaryota; kingdom Metazoa; phylum Chordata; class Actinopteri; order Cypriniformes; family Cyprinidae; genus Enteromius; species Enteromius afrohamiltoni. Next base: position 1,660,094 of record JAUYWG010000042.1, read on the forward strand.
AAGGCATGAGGTGAAGTATGAGTCTTTCCTTAAGTGGCTTTTTGCTTTAAAATGAATATTCCAATGTTAAGTTTTGTTGTTATTGTCATTTATAATACACTTTCATGCATTCATCTGCAATGCCCCTACACTGTTGTTATTGTTCCCCATGTGCTCTCTGTGACCTAGTTTCTGTCTTCTGTTTAATTATATGATTTTGTTCAGGTGTGTCTCGTTGATTTATCTTCATTGTCTGCCCTTTATAAGTTCTCTTGTGTTCAGTGTCTAATCGTCTGGTATTAATGTTTCCTGTGTGCGTGTACCTTCCGTGTCTACCCTGTTACGTTGTGGATTATATTAAAAGGATTATTGTTATTGCACTTCTGAGTCAGCCTTCGTGCTCTGCCACACGCCACCGTGACATCATCAAAATCATTTTACAACAATATCAGACTGGAATTAGAATAAAATAGGGAAAATAAATTTTGTAAACATATTGGTGATCTAAATTCATAAAAAAAAGTGAAATAAAAAATGTTTTGGGAATATTTTGTAGCTAAAGCATACACTGGCATAACGTATCGTTACCCCAAATCTAATTTTACTAATTGTTATTTATTCTTTTAATTACTGACTCACTTACACACTTTCTCGATTATTTACTCACACCCATAAATATTTCAGAACAAATGGTTTTTCATCCAGCTGGCACTAAAAACCACTAAGAAAATTAGGAAAAGCCACAGAATATTATAATTATGATATAAATGACTTGCGCCTCGGTGCGATCAGATCAAACATAGTAAATGCAGTAATTGCTTTCAGAGGTGGATGCTATTTGGAAGCACAGTAATGTAAGATAGTAATCATACAGAAATACTTTGATGACAGATTTTTCTCAGGCATATATTGTAGATGCTGAGAATGAGAAGTTATCTAATCTCATAGTGCAAAGTCACATGACTTTTTCGGTAAATATATTTCCCTCATAGTTTATGCACATTTCTTTTATATCGTATTAAATGTTTATCCAACTCATATATTCGCATAAGTTGTTTTTAATGCACATTTATTACATTTATACGCATCTTGGTGTTTCGTTATCTATAATAGTTACTGTTCTTGGTGTGAACAGGGTTTTACTTGCACTTGTCATAATTTTGTCAACATATACCAGGTTAAACCAATGTTCACTGACCTTCTCTGCATCTTGTTCAAACAGTCGTAGCTGGAAACACTGATCCAGCTTCAGTTTTCTTAGGTGCCACATCTGGTGCAGGTGCTGTCTGGTGCTGTGGAGTTTATCCAGCAGACTGGCGATCTTGGGAACCACACTCTGGAAGTCAGCACTTCCAGAAATACAGTTCCTCCCTGAGAAGCCATCACTAGAGCGGATGCACTGCAAGAGTCTCTGGCCCTCGTGGTCCAGCTCTTCCACGGGAGCCTTCATCACCTTCTTCTTGAGCTGAGTGTGCTCATCTATGAGTTTTCGAGAGCCCTCCACATCCACCGGGAACTCTTTCTTAGCCAGCATCTCCTGCAGATCCTCCAGACGGGAGAGAAGGTGAACGGCGCTGGCAAGGAACTCCTCCAGAGCGACACGGAGCTCGAGCCATTCCTCGTGATTATATTCCAGAGATCCCTCAAAGTCCTCTGTAAGCTGAGATGGGTCCACGAGTTTGGACAACCCCTCCACAGATACCATGCTAGTCTGTCGGCGAGAAGGTAGATACAGACAAGCCAGTTTAGGCTAAAAGTAAGGACAACCTGCCTGTTGTTTGATGTGAGCCATAAATTAATTAAAACATGGTTTTCACAGCAAAATCAATACACACACACTCTCTGCAGTATGTTCACTACAAGAGGATCAAAGGACAGTACTCAATAACTGAATTTCTACCTCAAAAGTGAACTTGGCGCTGCCAAAGTTAGTCTTCTGTTTCTGCCAGAAGTTGTCTGGTTTTATGATGAGAGCGACGCAGATCTCAGCTGGAAACGCTTCCTGCAGGGTCTTCAGTAATGGCTTGATCAGGTCCCACTTAGAGCCACGCATGTCAATAATCACAGTGAAACCCCTCTTACACACATCCTCACTGAAACAGACAGAGACACAGAGATATACATATATGTACCAGAAAGAATACAACAGTCATGAGGTAATTATTAGTCTACTCGAGAAATAATAAAATAAGCACATCACTTATAAGTCAATAATTTTAACTTGGAAAATGCATATAAATGATTATTATCTTTATTACTACTTTATTACTACTACTAGTAGTAGTAGTAGCAGTAATTGTAGTAGTAGGTAGTATTTAAGAGCTGGACAAATCAAACACATTACTGTTTGTTATATTTAACAAAAAAAAAAAATCCAACACCCAATACCCAATAAAACAACCCCTAGATTATGTGAGACCCTCTACTGAATGCCAAACAACCCCAAAGGACAAAACAGATCCCTGACCACTATAACCAGATAAACTACATATGTGTTACAGGAGTTACAACACGATTGCATGAGTTTTGGCTCTGTCACTGCTGGCAAAACACAGTTAGTTTAACAAGCCCATACTTCTTCTAATGCGTTAGTTCTGTTAGAAAGTCATTTTATGTGGCCTTCTTAGAGTTGATATGGAATTAAACTGAATGTTTTCTAGATTAATCGGTTGCAGTAGTTAATTGTAATATTCTGCTGCAGTTACTTCTGGCAGCTGATATGACTAATTGTAATCATGCAGGATGAAATAATTATTTTCCCTTTGAGCTAATATGATACATTAGTATTCAAGCTGGTATATGTCTAGTGTATAGAACTTGCATAATATATGGTTTCAAAGCTGCTTTACAGAGATGTACGCTTCAGTGTTTCAATGTCTTAATGCTCTAGTGAGCAGTTCAGAAAGTGCTCAAAAAGCCCTGTCTTTGAGTCCTCGAAGAGTAAACACAATGCAACAGTGACAAGAAAAAAAAAATTAAAATCTGAAAATACCTGTGACAGGTATTGGCTGGGGCGGTCCTAATTACATTCCAGGTATAGAATCTATTTACCACTTAATAAAATGTCTACGGAACAGTGTAAGAGTGTTTAAGAAATCAAGGCCAATGATATCATGACACAAAACATGAAGCCTATAAATCTCAATCTCTGTTGTGAGACAGTAAGACACTCACAGTGTATTATAAGCTATACCTTACTCAGTTATTCTTTTCTTTGTGTCAAATAAAATGTTTTAATTTACAACTGTTTAATCATTTAAAGCTAAACATTTAATTGTTGTTATATAAAATCATATCACTGAGACCATATCTAAAATTAATGCTCTTAATGCAATAGAAAGCTTATGTGAATACAATACTAAATTGGAATAATTGCAGTAACCATAACAGCATAGAATTATGCGGTGTTAATGGCATTAAACTATTTTGCAATGTGTCTAGAGTGTTTCTGTGAGTGAATCTGTTTTGCCAATATCAAATGGGGCCCCATAATTCCCTGGGGCCCTAAGCAACTGCTTACCATACTTATTTTTAAAGTCCTCCCCTGCTCATAGCTTTCAGCCCTTTTAACATTTTTGGAACTGATAATGGCATGATTCAAAAAAATTTAAACGGTCCTGAAATCTTTACAAATGCTAAAATCTAAAGTCTTTTATGAATTGCTACAAAATGCTGAGAGTGTGAGCCATTCTAGATGACTATTCCTGTCTGACTCATATTAAATGAGTCACTTGACCCAGAGGAAAGGACAATGATAGAGAGCAAGAGAGAAAGAGAGAGAGGGGTGAGTGCGTACAGGAGAGTACAGGGGTTTGTCTTTCAGACCATCAAGTGCTGCACATTTGGCCTCATTATTGCATTTAAGCCACTTTGCTACTAGAATTTCCATATAAATGCTATCACTCAGAATCTCTTCTACCAAATATCATCTTGGAAAACAGCAGGGTGATTTGTTTAGACACCATTTAAAGCATTCCTGGAGGATTGTTCTCATCAGCTTAAGCGGAAACAGCACGGCTTCTATTTTTGGCTCATGGTTTTCAAGCAGTGTGCAGAGATTGGAAGATAAAAATAACTCACCAGTGCTCTAGTGACGGTAAAATTAATAGATTTCTGTATGCCTCAAAGAGAAAATAAAAATGCAATGTGACTACAATACATAATGTCACATAAAAGCCTCTTTCATTTCCTGCTATTCTGAGGTCTAAGTGGGATTCATGTCAAAAACAACAGCCGTAAATTCTAACATTTTACTTGCGATGGGATGAACTACTGCCAAAGCCACACTTTCGAATCTGTGTTGAGTAATTCAATAGCTGAACATAAACACTTAAAACAGCCTTGAGTCTTCATCCCCCACAAACTAACTCTAAAACAAAGAACTTCATGTTCACAAAATGCCATCACAAACCTCATTTAAGTGGTCCTAACTACTATGTACTCACACAAAAAAAAAGTACTGTACAATGTAATGTATTGAAAAACGCTACTGAGGTGGGATACAGGTAAAGTTAGGGACAAGTTTGGTGGTATAGGTAAAGTGTGGGTCAACATTGTAAGTTTAAGTACAAGTACAATGTAAAAACATGTACACAATAAGTGCATTGTACCAAATTATTAATTTAAATTAGATTTAAAGTGCATAGTAGTTAAGGCAACTTGGAAAAAAAGTTGGACGAATTCTAAAGCTACGACAATGCAAGAAAAACAAAAACATTGGTTTATTTACGCAAAGACATACAGAGAAAAAACTATATATTGTGTCCTTCAGCTGTGGCGTCAAACACAGAAAACTAATTTACCTCAAATTCCCTTGAGATTTTTTTCCTGTGGGGTTTTCAATTCTTGAGCAATATAAGGTCTGTGGTAAACATAACTTGATGATAATTAGATGTTTTGTTGCACAACATAAGCTGCACACACTCACTTGCAGTAGTGAAGTTACTACAAAAGTACTTTTTTAATTACATTACATTATAAATTAAACATATTTTAAAAAACTGGGTTTTCACTATGAGCATGTGGACTTTGTGTTGTGGAATAGGCTTTTCCTGGACTACTGTCCTGGAGAGTTTAACTCCAAACCTTGTTAAAACACACCTGAAGCAGCTAACCAAGGTCTTCAGATGCACTTGAAACTCCAAAGAAAGAGTTTTGGAGATGGAAGGAGTTAAAATATGTAAGACCAGAAACAGGATTGGACAACAAAATGTCCAACTATCATCAATTAAAACATATCAGTTTGTTCCCTCGCTTTAAAAAAAAAAAAAGGCCTAATGGTTGGACTAATTTGCTTCTTTGTAAACCATAGCCATGTTTAAAACAAACAAATGAGGGAGCAAACTAATTCAACATAGCAACGATTCACTTAAAACAAGGAAACAAAGGGAGCAATGGCATGGCCATGATTTAACCAAAATGCTGAAATCAATGAATAAAATGTAACCACAAATAAATATTTTAGGAACAAACTGTTAATTCACAGCCACTATATATATATATTTTTTTTCTTCTGCATGTGATGATTTCTACATAAAACATTCACAGTTTCAAGGGGAAAGAAAATATTAATTTCATACTTCCAACTGTCTAACAGTTTTTATTTATAAATCACATTCAGCGTTAATTTCAAATCCACTAATAAACCCGTTGTTCCAAAACTCATATAATTTAGTTCTATTTGGAACTTGCAGAGCACTTTTATGAAGCTTTTTGGAGCTTTAAAGTATGCCTACTTTCTTTAAAACATCCCTTTTTTTGTTCTCCGTTTTGAATTGACATGATGGTGAGGAAACGATGACAGAATACTCATTTTAAGGTGAACATGAACGCTGACAAGAATCAAAAGAGCATGTCACAAACACTATATCATATGCCAGCACAGGAAGCACAGGGCATGAATCATAGCCTGGAGGGGGTTAGAAAGCTGACTCAATAACATTGATTTTCCCTCTTCACCAAACCAGCAGGTTGCTCTGCTTTACGCTGATCCATCTGACACTGATGATGCAAGAGCTGCTCCCGAGTGGAAATCGAACTGGGCCGGGTTGTGTCTGCTTTGATGTTTATACATCCATAATGGACGTCGCAGATGATAACTTCTTCTTTGCTAACAAGGATATCTTTCGGCTGACAGAATGGAAGTCCGGTTAATGCAAAGGGTGGAGGAACAATGCTTTGGAAACATGTAGACCCTCCTATACTAAACAAACAAGCTCGAGACACTTATCCACATCACGTCATGAAACAGGGTAACTGATACCTCTCAGAGAACCAGCTTCACTCCTTTCAATTCATCTGTGTGAAGCTGAAAGCTGTTTTGCGTTAAAGAGCAGCTAAAGGGGACAGAAGCTCAGATGCCTGTGGGCACCGACACATCAAAACACTGATGAATCATGGCTTGTGGCAAAGGCTTAAAGAGACGGGGTTCTCCCTCCCTTCGGTTTCTTTCTTTTTCTCCTAATTAAACTCGCATTAAGTCCATCTTTGTTCACTGCTTAGCTCACAGGCTTTGATGCTGACATCTGAGGGCAGTTACAGCATCAATCAATGGCCCAGTGAGGTCAACACGGGGCCCAAACACACAACATACAGACAGATATGGAGGCAACACTGTTACAATATCTGACCTGGAAATTTAATGCATATTATCCAGTTTATCTAAAAATTCTAACAGGCTATTTTAATTCATGTGAACAGGAATACAGTTACAGTGGGTATGAAAAGTATTCAGACCCCCTTAAATGTTTCACTCTTTGTTACAGTATATTGCAGCCATTTGCTAAAATCATTTATCATTTTTTCTCTCATTAATGTACACACAGCACCCCATATTGAAAGAAAAACACAGAATTTATGACATTTTTGCAGATTTATTAAAAAAGATCAACTGAAACATTACATGGTCCTAATCTCATGCTCAATTGGGTTTAAGTCAGGGCTCTGGCTGAGCCATTCAAGAACAGTCACGGAGTTGTTGTGAAGCCACTCCTTCGTTATGTTAGCTGTGTGTTTAGGGTCATTGTCCTTGTCTTGTAAACCTCAGGCCAGTCTGAGGTTCTGAGCACTCTGGATAAGGTTTTGGTCCAGGATATCCCTAAACATGGCCGCATTCATCTTTCCCTCGATTGCAACCAGTTGCCCTGTCCCTGCAGCTGAAAAACACCCCCACAGCACGATGCTGCCACCACCATGCTTCACTGCTGGGACTGTATTGGAAAGGTGATGAGCAGTGCCTGGTTTTCTCCACACATACCGCTTAGAGTTAAGCCCAAAAAGGTCTATCTTGGTCTCATCAGACCAGAGAATCTTATTTCTCACCATCTTGGAGTCCTTCAGGTGTTTTTTTTAGCAAACTCCATGCAGGCTTTCATGTGTCTTGCACTGAGGAGAGGCTTCCGTCAGGACACTCTGCCATAAAGCTCTGACTGGTGGAGGGCTGCAGTGATGGTTGACTTTCTACAACTATCTCCCGACTGCATCTCTGGAGATCTTTGTGATCTTTGGGTTCTTTACCTCTCTCCTTCTTTAGCTCTTCTCCCCCAATCAGTTTGGCCAGACAGCCAGCTCTAGGAAGGGTTCTTGTCGTCCCAAACATCTTCCATTTAATGATTATGGAGGCCACTGTGCTCTTAGGAACCTAAAGTGCAGCAGAAATTTTTTGTAACCTTGGCCATATCTGTGCCTTGTCACAATTCTGTCTCTGAGTGCTTCAGGCAGTTCCTTTGACCTCATGATTCTCATTTGCTCTGACATGCATTGTGAGCTGTCTTGTATAGACAGGGTGTGACATGTCTATTCAAGTCCAATCTGTATAATTAAACACAGCTGGACTCAAATGAAGGTGTAGAACCATCTCAAGGATGATCAGAATAAATGGACAGCAACTGAGTTAAATACATGGGTGTCACAGCAAAGGGTCTGAATACTAAGGACCATGTGATATTTCAGTTCCTCTTCAGCCATGAAATGGTGGGACGTCATAGGCGGGTGACGTCATTGGCCAGGAAGCATAAGAGCACATGAAATGTGACCGGCATTCAGCTTTTTGTCATTCAGCAAAACGTACTGTGAGTGTGTCAAAGCATCTCATGTCTGAACTAAAGTGAAGATGTTTAAAGGAAAGTAAGTGGCGAGTCACAGTCATACAAAGTGTGTGCTTAACCATGCAAAGGAAGCATTTTGCAAGCTAACATACATATTGTGTTGTGGTTTGTCTGGGATCGGATCATGCTGCTTCAGCTCTCGAGGGAGTTGACTGCCGCATTGCGAGATCATTTTGCTGCGTGTGCTCCGATCTCGGAAGGCTCTCTTTGAGGAGGGAGTCTTCACTAGTGTTCCTCACTGTGCCAGACATGCTTGCGTCGAGGGAGAGCGGAGAAGGCGGTTGTGGGGATCACAGACAGATATAGTGCAAACAGAGGAGACGGACGAGATCTTCCTCCCATTTGCCTAGATCTAACGCCAGGGTGGTGCCGCGCTTCTCCTCTCCTCATCCGAGGATGAAGAGATGAGAGCACCGAGGAGACTTCAGTCTCTTTATCGCACCAGTATGAAGGAGTCTGCTGTTTGTCCTGTTTTCCACACGGAGGTATTTAAATCATGGCCGTCCGGGGCCTGCTATTCATCCCCATAAACTATGTAATGGGGATGAATAAAAGCGGTTATAAGACGATGCCATTAACTGAGTAGACGCTTGCGAGTTATCTCTCTCTCGATGATGCATGGTCTTTTAAGGCTCCATCCCAGTCCTCCAAGCCTTTAAAAATGGCAGGATAAGCTGGTGCCTTGTGAATTCTCGGGTTCGATCCCTGGCCAGGTGCAGGGTTGATTACGCTCTCTTAAGGTTTTCTTCTTGAGGGAAGTAGCCTTCACCATCAGAGCTGGCTCTCATTGTGAGCTATAATCGCTCTCCAGTTCGTAAGGCTGCTAGGCGGCTGCATTTGGTTCTGAGGAACTAAATGGTTGGATTTTTCACTGGATTTGTTTCTGATGAACTAAACGGTTGGATTGTTCACTAATTTTGGTTCTGAGGAAATAAATGGTTAGATTTTTCACTGCATTTGGTTCTGAGGAACTAAATAGTGTTAAAATCTATGATGAGGTAGGGGCTTTCCGGGGCAGAGCCCAGCCATGTTCCAACTCCTCAGTCAGGGAGCGTCATTTCTCAAACTCACATTAAGTGAAGTCAGAGTGACCCTCCCAGACCATCTACCCGTGGTCCATACCATCTATGGTCTTCCTGGTGACTACGTAGTCTGAGGAATGTTGTCTTGACTCCGGACTTCGGAGGGCAGGCCCCTTTGGGGAAGAGTGGATACCTCATTACACGGTGCCCATCTCTCCTCAGTGCCCTCAGGAGATCAATCTGCTAACCCTGCCAGAGTTCCAGGGCGCAGCGGTTTCCAGCGAGCGCTACTTACAGTCTTTTCCTGCCTGGAGACATAGCAGAGCTGAAAGGCTTGCCATCGGGCTCTCTCTCTCGAGGGGGAGGAGCCCCTCCTCTTCCCCCAGAGGCCAGTCTCAAGAGGCTGGTTCCCTTAGTAGACTATTCGGCAATGTGGAAGCTACTGCCGAATGTGTCTCGTTGGGTCCTGCAAAGTGTAGAAAGAGACAACAGTATCCAGTTTGGATTGCCTCCGCTGAAATTTGCAGGTATTTGTCCATACTTATGGGCACAGAGCAGGCTCTGGTGATGGAACAAGAGGTAGACATTTCCTTAACAAAAATAAATAAATGAAAGGAAGTTTGGCCTGGCCTCTTACCCCATGGGGTTGAGACTGAACCCCAAGAAAAGTGTGCTTTCTCCAGCACAGAGAATCACTTATCTTGGCGTGGTGTGGGATTCGACCACGATGCAGGCTCCTATGATACTTACTCGGATCGAGTCAATCCTCACTGCAGTTGTAAGAATGAGAGAAGGCCGGTTGCTCAATGTCAAACAGTTTTAGAGGCTGCTGGGTCTAAGGGCAGCTGCGTCCAACTGTATACCTCTTGGCCTGCTGTACATGAGACCCCTACAGTGGTGGCTTAGGAACAGAGGTGTTTCTCTGAGGGGAAATTCCCTTCACATGTTCAATGTGTCACGCTGAGCCATACGTGCCTTAGACATGTGGAAGGAACCTTGGTTCCTGCATCAGGGCCCGGTACTGGGAGCTCCTTGTCGCAGTATATGCTAGCGACAGATGCATCCCTCACAGTTTACGAAGCATTCATGAGTGGCCGCCCAGCCCGCTGTCTGTGGAGTGGTCGCATCTCACATGGCACATCAACTGCCTGAAAATGCTGGCCGTGTTTCGTTCACTGAATCACTTCCTCCCAGACATGAGAGATCAACATGTGTTGATGCGCACCAACAACACATCAGTGGTCTCTTACATAAACCACCAAGGAGGCCTGCGATCGCGGCCCTTATACAAGCAGGTGCACCAGATCCTTGTGTGGACCCAGGACAGACTCCTCTCATTGAGAGCCGTCTATATTTCTTGACATCTAAACATATGAGCAGACTTCCTGCCGAGTGGCCGAGGCCTGGGGAAATGGATGTGGAGAGTCTTTTACCAGGCTTAGGTAGACCTCTTCGCGTCTTGAAAGAGCACGCAATGTCTCCTCTGGTACTCTCTAGCTCATCCAGCTCTGCTAGGGCTGAATGCGAGGTTGCAGACATGGCCGAGGCTTCGTCTGTACCCTTTCTTCCCCGATTGCTCTGCTCCCAGGAATCTGGAGAGATTGCGCCTGGATGCATTCAGTCTACTACTTGTAGCGCCGTTCTGGCTGGGCTGAGTTCTCCGTCCGCTGTTCTCGGACCTGACGTCCCTCTTAGACAGCTCTCTATGGGAGATTCCGATCAGGAGGGACCTCCTCTCACAGGCAGGGAGCACCATAGTGCACCCTCGTCCGGAGTTGTGGGAACTGAGAGTGTGGCCTTTGAGGAGGCACAACTCTTAGCCACAAGTCTCTCAACTGAGGTTGTTGAGACCATCCTCAACTTCCGTCTCGTTCCTTCGAGGAACTAGGGTAAATGCATAACCTGTGACGTTTTTCTTTTTTAATAAATCTGCAAAAATTTCAACATTCTGTTTTTCTGTCAATATGGGGGGGGTACATTCATGAATGTGTACATTCATGAGGGGAAAACATAAACTTAAATGATTTAACCAAATGGCTGCAATATAAAAAAGAGTGAAAAATTTAAGAGGATCTGAATACTTTCTGTACCACTGTAAGTTACACACTAGAGTAGCACAGCAGTAAGCTGCAGAAGACAAGATCTCCTTATTTTTCAGTCTATTCAGGGGTCAAAAACCTTTTAGATCAAAGGATTGGCATGCCTTTTCCATTCTGCTGAATGTTTGCTAGACTTCATTTAGATAATTTTAAGTAAATTTTAAGCTATGAGAGAAAAAAAAAGAAAATTAATGAACAATTAACCTTGAATGCATTTTTTTATATTATTTTGAAGCATTGAAAGAAACAAAGAAAGTAAGAAAGGATAATTCATTAATAAATGAGTGAATGAATGCATAAGAACTTGCAATATTTTAAAAGAACATGATCATATGCATAATATATATCATAATTAGATAATATGTATAATGTCTAATAGTTAATTATAGAATAGGTTGCATCTCATGTCAATTACCCAGCAACACAGCTAATTAGAGACATGTCAAACTAGGCTATTCAGCTTACAATTTCTCACTTAGAGAATGTAAATCCTTATTCTTGAATAATTCTCTCAGTAAGGAGCTTAGAGAACAAAACCACAGCAAGGCAGAGTTTATTCAAATTCCTTTGATGTGGATTTTTTACACAGTGATCCTTTAATAAGATACACAATGCAGATTAATATTGTACTATGCTGTATGATTTTGTAACACAATCGCTGATACACTCTGCTCTCAAAACAGCCAGAAGGGCAGGGCAGAGATCCGTTTATACAGGATAAAGACACATTTAAATACATAATGCTCAAGTCTGCTCTGCACACATTAACACTCACCTGGGCACAGTGGACAGGTACGTCACGAGTCGTCTCAGGTCCTCTTGCTTTATTCGGTCATGGTTACTTCTGGCAGGAAAGGTCAGGATGGGGCCACCTCTTTTATCGCGACCTCCTGCAAAAGAAAAAAAAAGTAAAATAAAATAAATAAATAAATAAATAAATAAAATTCTTAAACATAGTAAAAGAACATTCCCAGAAGTCCCTGAGTAACACATTAGATATATTTACATTTAAAAAATTTAGTGTCTTCTTATTTTTTCTTTATAAAGATACAGAGATGAGATGGAATGAAAAATTATAATTCAAAACATTTGCGTTCTCTTTTGCTGTACTTTTAGTTCTGGAACTAAAGCTGTTTGAAAGGCCCTTTGCCTTAAAATTAAATACTTTTCTTTGCTCTGAGAAACTTTAGGTATGCTTTTGTGATAAAATAATCAATAATATGAGATGTGAGGAAAAGCATAATTTAGCTTCACTTAATGAAACGGTAACACTAACTGTATTTTTAGGGTCTCTTTTTAGGTGCTTATTCGAATGCTTATTACTAGAATATTGGTATTAGTAGCAACTAAGCACATATTAATGCATTATTCTGCATGACCTTATTCTACATCCCTAATTCTACCCAGTCCTTAAACAACTACAGTACCTTATAAAAAAAAAAAAAATTCTACATTTATGGAGGGAAAAACCATATTCTAAAGTGTTACAAATGAAACAGTTATACATTGTGAGTTATACAAGCATCATAACATTTTCACCATAGTTTTTGGTTAATTTCTAGCCACCACAACTTCCAGTTTTTTATCATACATAAATTAGCAGTTTGTATACTATCTCTATGATAATAATACTTAGAAAGCAGCAGTATCGTGTGCATTATCTATGACAAGCATATTACTATTGCTCTTATAACTTGCATACCTAACTACAGAAATGAACACCTCTGATCAAGCAGTTTTTGAGGAAAAGCGAGGAGAGAGAAGATGAGATCATTAGAAGCAGTTATAGGAAATGGGGGCTAGACAACAGGATCCATGATAAAAATGTGAATGAGAGAACAGAAGGAAGAAGACAAAAAACAGGTAGAGATTGTGCTGACAAATCATTATTTACAGTATAACTCTAGAGATTTATCCCTGAATTTCCCCTAAATTTACACATGCAGGAAAGCCAAAACTCATTATGGCAATTTCACATCACTAAGCATTCACATTTTATTGTAGACAGACAGACAGTGGTTGCATTATAGGCATTTGATGGCTGCCTTATTTCACGTCTCAGAAGATTAACTAGCACACAAATCACTGTGCCTGAAATACAATATTTTGACTTCTGCATTGCATGCTTGAACGAGCTCACTGAATTCATCCAGCTGTTGAAACTAAACTCGTTCCAAAATATGAAACAGCCTCAGGTAAAAATCTGTGAAGTTCTGAGAAAACCCCTCTACACTCAACCTTAGAGACAGACGTTTTATAGAACTGACTAGAGTCTCTTCACATCAGTGTTAGTTTAAAAGCAGATCATTTTCACTCGAGCCCAGTGTCAGGCATCAGTCATTTACAAAATGTGTAAGCAAATACAACATAATTAAAATTATATGCATTTTGTCACTCACACTCAAAACATCTCACAGATCTCACACTCACCTGATACAAATGCAATTTTTTCTCTCAGCACAGGAAGGACATCAGACGCTTTAATTCCTTCAGCTCTGAAAGACCCTGAGAATAAAAGAGGAGAAAAAGTCATGTTATTTTTGTTTGTAATCTCATTATAACTACATATTCAAAAATAATTTATTGCATTTATGTACTTGGAAAAAAAAAGTATTTTTTGCAAATATGCAATTGTATACTTGGGGTTAGTTCACCCCAAAATGAAAAAAAATATGTCATTAATTACTCATCCTTGTGTTGTTCCAAACCCATAAGACCTTTGTTTATCTTCGGAACACAAATTAAGATATTTTTGCTGATATCAGAGACATCTGACCCTCCATAGACAGCAACACAACTGAAACGATCCCAGATCCAGAAACTTAGTAAAAACACCAGTAAAACAGTCCACGTAATATCAGTGTCTTAACTTCAGTTTTGCAATGCTAGGAGAATACTTTTTTTTGTGCAAAGAAAACTAAACTAACATAATTTACTTAACCATTCTTCTCCCCTGACTTACGTGTTTTGCCATTTTAGAGAGTATCACAACACAATGCATACGGAGGCTTTAACGTATTTGACTAAATCAGCTACATCTGTGGGAAAATGCTCGTGAACATAATCTGTGGTTGTTTACATCTAGTGGAAAGTGTATGTTGTGATACTCTTTATAATGGTGAAGATGTAAGTCAGGGGAGAAGAATGGATGAGCAAATTATCAGTCCACTGATGTGGACTTTTTTACCAATGTTCTGGGATCTGGGATCATTTCAGTTGTGTTGCTGTCTACACTGTATTTATGGTAAAAAACTGGCAGCTGTGGTTGCCTGAATGTGACTATAAAAAATGCAGTAACAACGCTTTAGGTTTTTACGGTTTTGGGTTAAATTTACAGTTAAACATCATAATTTAATCAACTGAAACATTGTTAATATACCAAGCTATTCAAGTACTGAAATCTGTTTTGTATCTTTGCAATACACGGATAAGCACCAAATGCAGGTGAGGATGAGAAAGTCACATGATGAACCAAAGCCCATCACAAGCAGCTTTTAAATATGAACATGTGTCATTCACACAAACATGGTGACTTATTACTCTGAAATATGCAATAAATATTAATTTAACAACATTAAATGTGACACACAACCCTAATAAACATAACTGATAAGAAAAAAAAACTAAGAATTAGTTATTTAAAAAAAAAAAACCATCAAATTCAAACAAAATTTGAAATGCAATGCAGGGATTTCTGGGAACGTGAGTTTTTTAGTTTCATGTTTTTTCCCTGTAAATTTTACAGGAATTTACCATTAACCATTTACCAGTTTTTACCCGTAGCATTTTCACAGTTTTTTACTGTTAAGATCACAGGCATTTTTACAGTGTATGTGTATGTCTATTTCGAATGGTTCTCTGATTTCATCAAAAATATCTTAATTTGTGTTCTGAAGATGAACAAAGGTCTTATGGGTTTAGAACAACATGGAATACTTTACGTTAAAAATCTTTATGTTAACCAACTTTCTGCAATACAGTGAATGACAACCATTGGTGGCCAAATCAGCATTGTGTGATTAACAATAAAACAGAAGAAAACATTGTTAATACATTATCAAAAAATGTGTGCAGAGAATTGTGGGAGATTGGATGACGGCATGCTTTGTTTATGGCTGTTCACTGGTCAATACAGTGCTCCAGCTGTGCAAAAATTTAGAATACAGTAATGCCTTAGATGTGAAACATACCAGTTCAATAGCTGTATTTCACTTTATCTAAATCTATTTTAAAATGTACAACAATCAATTGTCTTTGTTCCCTCAAAAGGGTTTTAGAAGACATTCCTGAAACATTTAAGCTGATACTTAAGATCCGGATATCATAAAGATAACTGAGACCTCCATCAGGTCTTCTATGAAAACACAACCCAGAGCAATAAAAGCTTTAACTGGGTCTACAGTAAACTCCTTCACACACATCTTCCTTCCTGTCCATGTCTATCTTCTTGTCTCCCTTCATCATGCCCAAACCCTCTCTCTTTTTTAAGGCTGGACTTCTTAATCTTACTATCATAAAGCAGCAGAGATAGCTGAAAAGAGCCATCATAAACACTCAGGATAAAGCTATCTGAAGCGAGGTGTCTCCTTAGTACTACTCTCCTCCCCCAGGACTCTCTGCTTCACAGGAGCAGATCAATGCTGCTGATTCTTCACATTAAAGACTCGTTGAGGACTCTGCTAATGAACGACTACATTACACAGGTTCGGAGAGGGACGTGATCACGTAAGCTTCCGCAGTCCGGCTGATTGAGCATCAGATTGAACGCAGATGTAGTTCAGCAGATGATTAGTAACATCCTAACATGGATGATTGAGCTCAACCAAAGATTTGATACTTGCTACAGCTAGTAGGCAGCAGTTGATGTTTATAATTAATGCTGAACATTCTCATTTAAAGCAGGCTCACTGGAAAAACATTCACTCACATACAAATTTGACAAAACTCCAAAAACATGTCGATCACTGCAGTTTCAAAACTGAAATGATTACTAGTGACAGTACATAAATGTGACGTGAAACAGCATGGTTGCTTCATTTATTTTTATTTTCAAACCCAAACCTATTGGAGTTTAGACTATTAACCTATTAACCGGACATTGCCAAAATTTATAGACCAATGACCAAAATAATGAAATGTTGTTGCATTGATGTGTTTGGTAACACTTTTCCTAATTCCTAATTTCTAATTTTCTAATTCCTACATTCCTATTTTGCTGCTTATTAATAGTTAGTTAATGTTTGGATTAGGGATGAAGAATAAAGTGTCACCATCTGTTTCTTCTAAGAAATGCCAATGGAAGCAATGCAGTATAATGATCCGTTTCACCAGAAGAAAAAGCCTCTAAATTTCGAAACGATTTTTCTCTCAGTATTTTTTTCTTATTATTTTTATGTAGGGCAAATAAACAGACTAAACCCACAAAGGCCCGTTTTTTTTACTCTCTAGAGTCCAATTTTGGTCTCTTTGACATCTATTTCTTCGCTCGTTATTTTACCATATGCTTAAATTGAAAACATTTGCATAGTAAAAAACAAAATAACCCTTTTTTTATTTCAAATGTCAGTTACAGTTTGAAACGTTTACTTTGCTGCATACTGCTTCGTGCAGTACTTTAGTACATTGCACCTAACTGCTAAAAATGCTTGTTAAATCAGGTGGGAGCCATTAGGAAAGAAATCTGTACTCTCGCTACCTCTAATAACAGGGTGAGTGGTGTCTGAGAGGTGGAACGAAAGACTAAATGAGAAGATGAGGAGAAACACAGAAGGCACAGAGTGAGGGATGGACTGAGAGATGAGGAGCTGTAATGGGGCAGAAATGAGGGATTGGATTACAGAAAGACTAAAGCTCAGCCCCATTAAAATGAGAGACAGCATCAGATGAAAGAGAGGCCCGTCTGTCTGTGCTCAGCTCACTCAAACACCTGCATTAGTGCTCAAACTATCTGTCCTCCTCCAGGGCGACTAGAGAATTTATGAAGGGCAGAGGGGAAGTGCACTTTCCTGTACCTCTCGAGCAAGACATTGCTATTTTATCAATCAAGTCCTGTTTTTATAGCACATCATTAGTATGAATGTTGAGGACCGTCAGTAGCTTCTTTTGTGTGTTTCTTCTCACTTGCTCTTTGCGTTTCTCACATCATCCAATGGCGTTAATGAAGCTGTCAGTTTGACATTTATACTGCATTCATTTTCTGTTCCGCACAGTACGTACAGTATACATCCAACATAACGTAAGCTCAAGGTGTTTTTGTAGTGAAATGTCTACTGTCACAAAATACAACTTTGACTTATTTTTATCATGTTTACATTAACACACTTACATTAAAAGTCTATGTGCAATAAAATACTTTAAAAGCAGAAACATGATATTTTGCCTAAATTATTTAGTAAAAAAGTGTTATTTGAGCTTTAAATTTGCCTAAATTGTCCTTTTGAGGTGGGGATACCTTTCAAGTATTCTAACATAATTCCTGTGGTTGGATTTTTCTCTGTGTAAGTGAAAAACTGTAAGATGATCACAGCATTGCAGTTGAAATATTATACAACTTTTATATAACTTTGGCTGTACCTTTCAAATAATATTCAGCCTTTATGTGCTGATTGACAAATGCTGTCAGTAAAGCTTAACTTACATTTAAGTTATCAATTCATATTGGGAGATGGGATTCATATTAGTAAATCATTTTCCCCCATGTGCCTGCATGGCATTTTAAATGCATTTTAGTATTTAAAATAAAAGAGCTGATTTGTATTCTGAGATCCCTGGCATTTAAATCTTGTTCTTTTCCTTTACTTTAGTATTCAGTACAATGAAAAAAATAAAGCGGAAGTAAAATTCAATTAGTGCTCTGAGAAGTTTAATGCAGTATCCTACTGCGTGCAATAGCTCAGACCCTGCAAAGAATGTCCTCATATAAGATTTCCTCAAATAAAAATTGAAAGGGACATCATCTGGCTTTGTGTCTTGAATAGAGTCTAATTTTCATCTATTTAAGACACAGCATTGTCAAGAGACAGCTGGCAAGTGCTGAATCAATGTTAGTAGGTTTCATCAAGCATTTACTGTCATCAGTGTTTTCAGCATATTGAATTGAACTCTGACACAAAATAAACTACGGTTTGCCGAACGTTATGAACAGACTGCAGCTCTGAATGATTTTAATAGTGACACTGAAAAAGAATTTGGATACGAAACTGTTCAAATATTGCAATTATATTTCAGAATAAATATCAAAATGTTAAAATGTTCAAGTAGATAGACTGAAATGCACTAGCTACATACGCATTGTTTGGAAGACACAGGGTGTTTTTTTTTTTGTGCACCAGCAGCATGTATGAATAATCTCCTAGTGGTAGCAAGTCTCCAAATTTGCTATGCAACAGCAGCATAAGCAGATCTCGTGTGCACACTAACAAACCAACTCCAAGATTTGTCCTCACTAGAATCTAGTTAATTGTTACTATAAGATAATAAGCAGAGAAGCTTTTAATAAACACTCACATAAAACAAGAGCAACCCAGCAATCTGCCCAAACCCCCGCTTCCTGTTGTCAAGGACACCGTCACCCCCAGCAACAGAGAAACCAGGTCAAGCCCATCCCGCTGAAAGAAGCTTTGGCCTGCTTTCTCCAGCATGACTCTAGTACAGCTGAAACATTTATTACAAGACAGACCAGAATTACAACAAACACACACATTAAGACACTGATATCTTCAGAGCAATCTGAGCATATAGTTTATAGTAATTTAGGGAAGCAGCCATATGCTGATCAGATGCTTTGTATCTCTCCCTGGAGAGAAAAGCAAAAAGGAGGTCCCGGTAATCCATGACACAGAACGCAGAGATCGGATTTAAGAAAATACAAATCCCATTTGAACGGCTCTCCATATCAACTCTCAAGCTGTTGGGGACACAAGGGTCCCTGTAATGTACTTGATGTCTGAAATATGCCTGCATGGCTCAGTACACATCTATTAGGTCAATGACACACGCGTTTGCTAATGTTCTGTAAAGGAAGAGATTATGGATCAAGGTGTCCCATGACATTAATCTTTCAGACATTACAAACGAATAGAGAGTATGTAAGATCATTCCTCTCAGAGAAAAACAAAAACTGGAACGTGACTTGACACAATAATATTTCTTCCTCCACAATTCACCTTTCTACGCCCCCGAAACATTTCACTTGACAAAACAAATCATTCATGCTTTCCACTGTCAAAAAGATGAGCACCTAATTGTGCAGGTCCAATTCTCAACATTCACAAAAAATTAGCTACCACTTTTGCCTCAGTAAACTCCAACGAGCAGTTTCCCAAACAGGGTTTAAGACTAGTCCTAGATTAAAATAAACGTTAAGAGCTGTCTAAACTGGAAAAGGCTTGCACTGAGATATCTTAAAATACATTATTGTCATAGTTTGGTCTTAAAATGCTCACAGATAATGCACTTTTGTAAGACATGTTTCTAAATGTCCTAAAGTAGCAAAGGTTTATTCCTGGCTTAATCTAATTCCTATCCGGGAACCCCCCCAAATGTCTCAGTATGCTAATAAAAATAATAATCAATAATTATAATAATTAGTATAATAGTAAATGTAGGTACTGGGTAGTTGTAAAGCTGTGGAATACTTAGGTCATTCAGAATATGTACTTTGCAATTGCTAATAAGCAGCCAATATGCTAATGATATTGGCAGGCTAATAAAGCAACTAGTTAATAATGAGAATTAGTCCCTATTCTATGTGTCAACAATGTGCAATTTTAGTTGAACAAAGATTTAAAAAATAACCTTTGTCACAAAGTTCAAGTTTTAAATGATTAAACAAGTAAACTAATTTTGATTATTGTTTTAAAACATCCTTTTGGCAAAAAAAGCAATAGTATACCTCTTATCAATACACTGTACGATCTGAACTATCATTTATGACGTACAGTATAATTGGTTTAAAACTTAGGGTTAGAGGTTAGTTGAAATCCCCAACCATAGCAATAGATATAAATGCTTGCCTTAGAAAACGCCAGTAATTAAATGCATGATTACACTCAAAATAAATCAGGCAAAAATTATCCTCAGGCCTACACACACACGCCATTGAAAGAAAGCTTGGCACATTTAACACATGACTGACTCTTGCTATCTAACAATCTACCATACGATGCAAATACACATACGCAAACACACACACAAACATACATCCTCCAAATGCCTAGAGTGGCACCATATGCATGTCAGCAACAGTTATCACACCATCTCTCATTACATTGCTTGTTTTTCTCTTTGACAGTTTTCCAACCAAAACCTCATGGCATCCCATTGCCGTCACATGTAAAAACACAAAAAAAATCTATGATGTATTGATGGAGAATGCATGTCACACTGCTAATTAGAAGCTGAGAGGAGAATCAATGTGCCACCAGGACCGCCAATATGACCCGCAGCGACCAAACCTCACTAATGTCACCGAAAAAAATACACAACAAACCCAGTACACCAGCATTACACACATTATACACAAGAAGTCACACTCACATGAAGAAACTAAACCAACCAAGAGTTTTTATTCATACACATTTAATTATAATAATATAATAAATATATAATAATATAACATAATATGTTCACACAGTTTAACTGTTTTTTAGTTAAGATTATATTTTAGATTTAATATTTTAAAGAAAACAGAAAGTATAGTGTTATAAATCTTAGTTACTGGTGTATATACACACACATAGTAGTTTTTGAGTGTGTGTGTGTGTGTGTGTGTGTGAGAGAGAGAGAGAGAGCTGTGTAAATACCTGGCAACACCACATACATGTGGTGACCTCACCTGACTGAACACACAAACACACACATATGTGACCCTGCACAACAAAAGTCGTAAGTGTTAATTTTTTTGGATGGATAGGACAATATTTTACCGAGATACAAACTATATGACAATCTGGAATCTGAGGGTACAGAAAAATCTAAATGCTGAGAAAATCACCTTTAAAGTAGTCCAAATGAAGATCTTATCACTGCATATTACTGATCAAAAATGATGTTTTAATATATTTTCAGTAAGAAATTGACTAAATACCTTCATGGAACATGAATGTATTTTTGGCTATTGCTACAAATATACCCCAGCGACTTAATACTGCTTTTGTGGTCCAGGGTCACATATATATATATACGCACAAACCATCCACCTCTCTGTAAAATCATCAGTTATCATCTGTCTCTCTGATTGGTGAGTAATTAATACTGACCAATCAGGAGCTCAAAACATATTGACCAGAGTGTACAAAGATACGCCTGGAAGGAGGCAAAGAGACTAGTGTGTGTGCTTGTTTGTGTGTGTGCTATATGAAGTTTTTCTGACCGAGGTCTATGACATAACAGCAGATGATGGGAAATTGGTTATCAATCTGTGACTCATATCACAACAGAGCATGCATCTATAAAACAAATAAACAGACACTTAAATACAATCAGTGAATGGTACTACATAATTTACCTATGATGAAATATCTGCAGATATTTAAGCATTGTAAAGTGCAGGTGTAGCGTCAACCTCCGTGGCTCTCTCCGACCGTCATCAGCGGGAACCTTCGCCGGAGTATTAGTTTCCGCCCGG
>JAUYWG010000042.1:1687331-1714707 GCA_034779775.1 Enteromius afrohamiltoni
TATATTATACATAACATGACCATTTTGGAATTGTGAAAAAAAAAACACAAAATAACTAAGAACACACTGCACACTTGCCAAATCTAATTAACAATTCTTCCATCAACTAACACAATTAATTTATTTGACTGTAGGCTTTTATGATGTGCGTTTAATGGCTATGTCACAGCATAGTTCATCCATTCAGATTTTACAGCTGGAACTGTCCATTTATAAGCACCTTTAAAAAAAATTAGAACAGATGCCTGTGAGAGGTTGAAGGCAGCTCTCTAAATATAGCTGACATTGAGGCATGAGCCGAAATGCTATTGTTATTCAGGCAAAGTCATATTGAAGCCTCTTTGCTGTTTGGAGTTAATGGGCCTTGACCATACACAGAGGGAGAGGACACATGCAGAACATTTTCTAAAGGAGAGAGAGCATGTATTTACCCACACTGACACTTAACTTCACTGCCCTAGAGGATAAATCTCAGATGGGAAATGGGGCAAGGTTAAATTGAGCCAGTGTATGTGTGTGTGTGTAAATCAAAAATGTCACACACACCTCACAAAATCCATTTTACCCACTACGCCCCTCGCCATCGCTGTCAATCATCTGGAAACAGGGCTGAGGAGCGTTCACAACCTGTCAATCATCACTCAATTCCTCCCACTTCATGGCAAACTGGAAATCTCCAAGGATACAACAGTGGTCTTCCCCATTAAGATGAGGAGGAGGATTGTCAAAGTCTGTGTCAGAAAATGCCAGTCCAGACGGTCGGATGCATGAATAATTTATGTTATGAGTTCAGCCTGTCCGGAAAACCACTTTTGATGTTAGGATATGAAGATTAGTGAAAATGCTTAGTCATTCAGATCATTCTCTTGTAGAATTCACTCGTGAGCATCTGTAACATGTCCTTCCAATTTAGTTTGAGATTTTGGAGTGGGCTGTCTGAGAATCTTAACTGATTTGAAAAGAGGGAAGCGTACAGGAAACACCGACCACAAGCCTTCATCCGTAACAGAAGCCACCTGCCATCCACTGTTACAGAGCTTACAAACCATTCCAAACCAAGTTTTAAAAAAAAAAGAAAATAAGGGTTAAACTTTATTTTAAGTTGTCCATGAAATTATACATTTAATGATTATTATTAATTAGCTGCACGTACTTACTAATATGCCTATTGCTTACATACTGTATCGGTTGTTTAATAGTGCTTATAAAACACATATTGTGCAGGAACATACTCTACATCCCTAATCGTACCCAATACCTAAACTTAACAACTACCTTACTAACTATTGATAAGCAGCAAATTAAGAGTCAAAAGTTATAGGTTAATAACAAGAATCGGACTTTAGTGTGACCGAATGCATGTGTGGTAAAAACCGTTAGGAACACCTAGACTCACACAGCATCCACAACACCATTTAGAGCACTGCTGTCAGTGGTATGAAAATTCGGTCATCATAACTACGCAATTTAGTAATGGAACACTTGACGTAACTAATATCCAAAATACTTGAATAAAACAAAGTTTGCTCTAAATCAATCTGCACAGAACAACATGGCTTCGAGCTGTGTGTGTGTGTGTGTGACATCATTGTCAGGAACTGGTTTGCATAATCACAGTCCTCTGCTCCATTACTGAAAATCAAACCCTGTTGTGACAGCCCTGCTCTGAGATCAGGCTCTGGCTCCGTCGTGACACTCTCCCTCCAGCACACACGTGTTTTCTGTGAAACTCAGTCTGCCGTCCATCTGTTGGCCGAGCGGCTGCCAGACAGCAGGCACTGATCTGAGATCATATAGCGGTGAACAAAGAGAGCTGGCCACCGATGCAAGAGCATGTG
This sequence comes from Enteromius afrohamiltoni, assembly GCA_034779775.1. NCBI lineage: Eukaryota > Metazoa > Chordata > Actinopteri > Cypriniformes > Cyprinidae > Enteromius > Enteromius afrohamiltoni. Next base: position 1,689,170 of record JAUYWG010000042.1, read on the forward strand.
CGTGCCCAGCATAAAAAGGTATTGCTTGAAAGGTATCTTTCTATTACTATAGCTACATAAGTAGCCTACATTAAAGTGTCTATTATGTGCACAGTGTATATAGTTATTGTCTCTCTATAGAAGGAATCATCAAAATCATTTTTAAAATGAATCCCAAGCCGTTTCATGTGAACATCAACATGAAACGTTAGCATATTGCATATCAATTTTGTCTGAATTCAAATGCAAATGAGTTTTTATGATGAAATGGAAATGAAATCGACCAATCGGACCAGTCAGCCAGGGGCACTGTGAGTATGGATAATCTTTTTTTAGGAATTATTTGATACAAAACAGTCCCTCATTGACTAGTCCCTCAGATCTGTGAGTCAAGGCTTTCTCAGTGGTTTAAAGGCAAAAATATTAAGCTTGTTAGCATTTATTAATTATCACAAATGAAAATGCTGTTGATTAAATGTTATTGTATCAAACACAAAACATTAAGCAAGGTTTCCATGCTTACATTTTTGTGAGTCTTACACCTTTGTCCTTTCCTTAAGGATTTCTATAATTTTACAACATATTTGCATGTTCTTGGTTCTTTGATGTTTCATTTCTTTTTCATTTTAATTTTACATTTTTATAATTTTATCAAGCAACAGACCCTAGTTTGGAAATTCCAATTCACCATTTATTCCAAAATGCAAATTCTCAACCAATTACATTTGACATCAGTGACATAAAACCGTCTTATGAATACAAATGTAGCAGCTGGTGCTTTTCAAGAGTGCTGAAGCACAGATGCCACTTATTATTAAAAGCAAAATATGTACTCAAATCTGTTTTTATTTTGATGTCTTCAATGCTGCTTCTCAAAGTGCCTTTAAACCATTAAATTCATAGAAATAAGCAGTCAAACTTTATTTTTACTATATTTACAAATGCCAACATATGTAAGCATGGAATGTAAGTGGATCGTAACATGCAGTACGCAATTTGTAAACAAAAATTGAACAAAGGCATAATTATTTAAATGAAAATGTGAGTGCAAGTGTTCTACCTGCATTTCATTAAAGCATGACTAACAAATATGCATCACATGAAGTTCATTAGTTTATGTTAATTGCATGGCAAAACCTTCTATGTATGCTTAAATATTGTGTGTCTATTGCACAAAATGTATATGATGAAAGAATTCTATTTAGGGCGAATGATTGATTGAACTGACTATTCTAACTCTATGAGAGAGTTAAAGTAAAGATCATTTGCTACAAACAGAGTTGTGTAATGGTTGTAGACAACATATGAAAACATCAAATGCAACATCCTGGATTCGTCCCAGCTGAAGCACTGAAACTGTTATAGTAATTATGGAGAGTGGCCAGGTGGTTAAATGCTTGTTCGCAGCTTCCCTACGACAGAAGAGACTCGCTTGATCTCACCAGCAGCCCTATCCATCCCCGGAGACAAACGTGGGAGTTAAATGACTGCAACAAGACAGCAGGTGTTGCTTTATTTAACACAGACATGGAGCTCTAAAAACGATCAGAGGGAATCCTTTCGCATACACATACATATCGAAGCGAAAGCCTGGTGCCAACTCGTGCTGAGCTGCTGCGTTTCTAGCAAGTGATTGCATGGCTCTCTGCCAGTTCTGTGTCGCACAGGTGGGTCTCAGAGAGCGCTCTGCTACTGCATGGATTTATTGAGAAACATCTGTTAAGGATATCCTCCAAAGCACTCGCAAGGTGTTCATACTGAGATTTGAGATACGTTTTGCATCTCACAGGGTGACCTGCTCTCTCTCTCTCTCTCTCTCTCTCTCTCTCTATCGAGAGAGAGAGAGAGAGAGAGAGAGAGAGAGAGAGAGAGAGATGCCAACTAAGAACAGAAAAAGAAAAATATTAGCCTATTCCCTAAACAAGACCTGGACATGCATTTAACATTTAAGTTTGGCTTCCACAGCACCACCACAAGAAGGAAACGCTCTTTACAAATGCACACCTGGGGTGACCAAATTATATTACATTGCTTCTTGCATGTTTTTGACACTTTCACAGCAAAAAATTCAGTGAGTGGCAATACAATCATGATAAACCAAACCGATGCTGTAAGGAAAAGCAAACATCTGAACACACAGCTACATTATGGACACGACAACAAGCAAGGACAGAATCTTGAAAGGACCACTTTATATTAGGTGGCCTTGGTACAATGCATTTGTGTACATACATGTCCTTATATTAAGCGTGACCAAACAGACTCTATATTTTCTCTTAGGGTATGATGTCTGGAGCCACATTTGGTCTCCTAATTGAGGAAACTGCTAATGCTCCTAACACACTCAAACACAAATTCTGGACATAGTTGAGCTTATCGTTTAATATTTATATTAAAAGTGCACTCTAGTCTATGTAATATTTTATTCCTTTAGCAGAAGATGCCTTGAAAGTTGCCAGTGAATAATGTTGATGGTAAACAGATATGACAATCATTAACTGTGCTTTCCACGAATATCTTGAAATTAGAAATCATGTTGCAGCCCTCATGCCGTTGCAAGTTAACAGACAAAGAGCAAAGGTCGGTCTGTCGGCTCATGGGAAACATCTGTCTGTATCTGAGTCTCTCTGAAGACCATCGGATGCATGTTCATTGTATTGTGGGGTAAGATCACAAACAATGTTCAAAGTCAACATTCTGCTTGTTTGTTGTCTGCTTTGTAATTATCTGTGAAGAATAGAGGTCTTTTTCTGTCTGCTGCCCCTCATTGTCTTTCAGCCTTGTGTTAATTACAGCCTGGTCAAAATGAGACCGCAGTCGACCCTCACCAACAAATACTACATTACAGCGCTCCAGCCATAGTGATCTGCAGATCAAACTACTTCAGCTCAGGGTCAGGAGACACAGCTTTCTTATTAGTACAGCACACACACACACACTGAATCAAAGTAGCATGTCTGAAGTTTTGCTCACAAGAAATGTGAAGCTGATTTAATGATAATACAGTATTTAAAGTACATACAGTAGTAGTTAAGGCCACGTAATATAAAGTGGGGCCCTACCAATCTGCAAATATTTTTATGACGATTGTGGCTGATTTATCCTAACAATAACATGTAACAAGTAATCATATATTACTCACTGAAACATGGTGAAGGCCCAAAGAGGATGTGCAGCATATAATCATAAGCAGGTAAGATTCACTCACTGTTGCCAGCCCTATACATAAATTATGGAGACATATTAAATGTATCAGGTTCTGTGAGTGAGTTCAGGTCGATCAAGCTGCTTTTTCCACAGGAATACACTCATTTAAATTGTAATGAACCTACTGAAGCCTTATGGGGTGATCTGACCTGCTGAGAATCTTGAAAATACGTTCACATTCAATATACATATTACACACAGAGAAACAAAGAATGTACATTAACCCCCTAAAAGGCACTTTTCAAAGTCTCATATGCTGTATCTGTTTAAATCAGGGGAGAGCCAAGCTGATATGAGTCAGCGTGGGAGTAATTTCACCAGCCCTCATCTTTGCTAAAGTGAGATTGCAAGTGACGCTCAAACAGAGGAATGCTGTGAAAGCTGAGAGTGAAAGCTGACTGAAGCGCATGTGAGCAGCAGAAACCTATCTAATGACAACACTGACAGATTTCCTTAGAGAGCCTTAAAACCAGGACATTCCACCTCAGCCAAGACCTAAAAACAGCTAATCGAGACACTTAAAGAAAGAAAGGGGTAAGTGAGGACACAGAGTATGTGACTAGCATCGTTTCAATTGGCATTATTGAGTTAAATGGACTCCAGCGGCCATGCAAAGACAGCTCATGAAAAACCACTGGGGAAAAAGGGGAAGGGGTCAACTTCATATGAAGAGGTGTTGCTGGGACATTAGCACATTGCTGATTTGGTGTTAAACATGTTAAACGCTTGTGAGGTCTGACTGTGTCAACTAATGAGAAATGAGCATGTGTGTGTTTCTAACCAGCCGTACTTCGGACATTAATGCTGGGAAAAAGTCCCAAAAGGTTAACCAAATCTTTAGCTAAAACCTCCTTTTAGGGAAATCTTCACATTTTAAAACAATAAATGTGTGCCTACATTACATTCACAAACTGTCTGATCCAATTTGCGCACAAACATATCAAGAGTATTATTTTAACAGCAGTCTATCATTGTGGTATCGGTTTCCCATAAACTTGACAAGATGTGCCTGGTTGCGATGGAAGGATAATATAATATTGCACTATGAATTAATGCAACTTAAACTTCATGAGAGTACAATTTTAACATATGCATAAAGTGAACTCTCTAACTGAATAATGTAAAATTAAATGTTGTAGGACTGGTTTCCTAGACATGGCTAGGGTTAAACATGAATCTTGAGACAAAACAATGGCACTGACATATTTTAAGATACATCAGTGCTAGTTTTCTTCAGTAAGAACAGCTCAGACATACATTTTAGACTGGGATTAGGCTTAAGCCTGGTCTGTGATACTGTAAGTTAGATTTTTAAATCATATTTGCATTTTAAATCACTGCTTTAATAATCTTTTTGTTATGTTTCAACAAGTATACACATATTTTGTGTATATGACACGTAACGTCAGTTAAATGTTTACCTGATATTGAAAGTTGATATCTTAAATGTAGTTACAACATTCAGTCTGCAATTATATAATGCCTGTGCAAAATAAAATCTAAAATCACATACAGTAATACACATACATACACTTATTCACAGAAGCATATGCACACACAACAGTTTTTATATCTAGGCACTTTATGAAGTACCTAGAAACAATCATACAGAAAATCCCTGTAAATCCTATTTCCTTACAAAACTTGTTAGTCTTAATGGTCTTAATTAAACTATTCACACCATTTCTAGAGAACTCAGGAACTTGTCAGCCTATTAGAGATTTAACAGTGTGTTTGAGTGTGCTGAATGTGTTTGTCTTATGAAGCCTTGTCGTCACATAGCAGGGAAGACATTATGGATAATTAATTTATTTGGCCTAACATTTCCCTCCTCCTTCTCACTCTCTGTCTCTGTCTGTCTCACTCTCTCTTTTTGGGCGGTATAGTGTTTGTTTTCTTTCGCTCTCTGCTCCAGGAGTCTGGGAGCAGACAAAATCTTTGACAGTCTTCTGTTTGTGTTTTTATCCCAGTTATATGTCCTGAAGGAATATTACACCATCATAGCCGAGAATTCAACATCCGCCTGAGAGGGAGCTCTGCCCCGGCGAGCGCTTCACCACTCGACTCTCCCTCTGATGGAGCGGGAGACATCTCAACATCCTCGGGTGCACCAATGGAGCAGCTGGGCCCGGTATTATCCGGGGGAGCAATCAGCTTTGGAAGCACCATGGCGGGACTACGGGTGGTGACAGAAGTCTGCGGCGCGTTGCCGTCCCGCAAGACATTCTGCACAGTAACCGTGAGGTCCCCCAAGCGCCTCGCCACAGTAGCGGAGAAACCTTTGCGGCTCACCAGACCACGGGGAGCCGTCTCACGAATGAGAGGCGCGACCTCTAGGTAGCGATGGTCATGCGCCCACAGTGGATGCATGACTCATCCATGAGTGCTGTCTCAGTGTGCTCCCGGCCCAGGCACGTGAGGCAACAATCGTGCCCGTCTGAGGTAAGGAAACTTCTGCACCCAGAAACGCACTATGAAACGCCTATGAAACCGTGATAGAATTGCTCTTTTTGTGCAGCCCGGTTGCCCAGGGAGGACCTCACGTGGTCTATTTAAAAAGGATACCGAACTCGCAAGCCCCGCTGTCAATGGCCTAGTTGATGTTGCAGCGGCGAAAGGGCTTGAACTCGGGAAGGAACTGCTTTTTCGTTCTTGTCGATTCTCCGACAATCCTCCAGTAGACTCAGCATGAAATGCCCAGCGAGTGCTCCGAACCTTTTTCCAAAGACTCGAAGGCGATTGGTCTCTCATGGAGACACCCCTCTCTGCAGACTGTAGCGCGGTGACGTCAGATACATAAAAACAAACAATTTTGCTTAAATGTGCCTAAAAGAAAGAAACATTGCAAATCGAAAATAAACTGGTTGGTCAGTGTTAAATAGCAGGCGATCTATCGCTGGAATGTGTTATGACGAGCGCTCGTGTCCACTGCTGTAAGTTGGCGCTCGTGCACAAGGAGCATCTTCACAGTGGATCAAGCGCTTCGTTCTGGAGAAAGCACAAAAAAACATTCACACGAACGTGCCCTTGCTCTTGATATACAATCACTTAAATGAGTAGCGCTTTGTTTTTAATTAGAAAAAAAGATCTTTACGAGGGTGGATTAGAACCCGCAGCCTCAAAACTTTAATGACTTATTCTACCACTACACCAACAGCACACACAAATCATGTCAGCAAATTTATAGTCTGGATTGTGGAAGAAAAAGTCACAACTACTTTTTTTTTTAATTCTGTCACAGAAACAGGATCCATATACATCAGCTCACGGAGCACTTTGTAACTCAGGACACATTTAGGAGAGATAGCGCTGACTCGAGACACAAAATGATTGTTCACTTATTTTCTCTAACAGTAGCTCCTGTTCTCTCACTAAACTACTTGAGTGGAGCTTTTTTTCAGAATGAGCTGCAGAGAAAGCATCTTCATTCCAGACACTGAAATCAATACCTCATCTGTCATCATCTCTCCATCACCGAGAGACAGAGAGAAAAGGATATAGTGTTCCTCATATATAGACATCTCTGAGCAGCAGTCATCCAGGAATTGTCATCACACTTGCGCTAACGGATGCTGGCTCACTAGTGAGCTGCCTGCTGTCTACTGACTACACAGGCAGAATACGAACTGTCATACAATCTCATAAAAGACAGAAAAAATAAAACTTCCAGACAGAATAGCAGAACAAATACATTTGATGTCTGTGATAAATTAATCATGAATAAAAAAAGTCATACTTTCTTGTATTGAATAAAACTGAATTTGCTGCACCAAGTACCAAAATTGTTTATCACTGAAAAATAACAAAAATGTATTTAACATAAAACATTAAAAATAATAATTATATTACCATGACATGATACTTTCATCAAAATGACAATTGTAAAAACTCTTATTTCAGGGTCTCTTCTCTGGTTGCTTATTAGCATGATTATTTCTAGTGGTAATTAAGCACATATCAATGCCTTATTCTACATGACCTTATTCAACATCCCTATTCCTACCCAATACTTAATTTAATAACTACCTTACTTACTATTAGCAGCAAATTAGAAATGTATTGAGGTTATAGTTATGGTTAATAGATAATAAATGTTCCTTATTCTAAAGTGTTACCAAAACAATGATTTAAAATGCAACTTAAGTAGTAATTACTAAGACATTTCTAAAGAAAGAAATGTCTTTAAAGTGAACTTTGTATTTATATACTGATTTAAAGGACACTACAAGTGCACATTCAATTCAATTACAAAGCGCGCTTCTTTTTCCACAAGGGAAGGCACTATGTTTTGGAACAGAGCTTTCAAGTGCTTTGTTGAGACGAGGATTGAAGTAACAATCTTTGGAAGAGATTATAACCTCACACAATCCTCAGCCTCGCATTCAACACAAAGCATCTGTGTTTCTACACTCATTCTGAACACAATGAACCCACAGAAGAACAAAAGAGCCCTCCACTAATTAGGCCCATGAATAATAGCAGAAAGGGAAATGCATGACACATCCTAAAATCAGTTTCAGGAAACATGCAGTGATAAATGGCATACAGTGACCGTGAAATATCTAAATCAAGGGCTCTGGGTTTTCCCCACCACAAATATCAGAATAGATCACCACAGTGTGCTTCTGCTGATGAACACAAGCAGAAAAGCAGTAACGTAGCAGACTTTTTTTACTGGATTAGGCTCTTTATTAAACACCAAAGTGACAGAAACAATGAAACAATGGCGTCTGCTAAACAACGCAAGCGGAACAAATTATATGACTGAAAACAATACTTTATTTCTGTTAATGCACCATGGGAAGGCGATATATACATATTGGTTTATAGCACAGCTATTGTTCGACAGACACAATTTTTATGTATTCTGTAAGTAACAATGCAACTGTTTGGAGTCCGTAAAAAATAGTTTGCTTTTTTTTAGAGAGAACGAAGTGAATATTTTGATTTGAAAAAATGTTTAATAGATGTTTAGTTGTCATCTGACTAAAAAACATGAAATCACAGACAACACCTTTCAGGCACGAATGAGTGTTCACCACCAAATATCAGATATGCCATGCTCTTTATGAAGATGCACGTTTTATTCAGGTCAAATGCTCTAACCCATAGTAAACAAAAACATGTATTCCTGACTCAAAAATAGATTATATCTGTGCCACTTGTTATTTCAATGCCATTAATAAGGCATTAACAACAACACATCAATACAAATACTGTATTTCATGTTTCAAAAAGTTGTTTTTAAAGATAAAAAAAAAATGAATTCTTTATTTTAAAGTGACCTTGTTACACGTTAAACGTAATTACTATTATAATAACATTAAATTATGCATAACTACATGCAAGTCACTCCAACCATATTATAGTAATGTAGATAATTAATATCACGCAGTACTTAAATATGTAATTACACTCTAATAACCTTAAAATAAAGTGTAATCAATGTTTGTCTTATTTCAGACATCCATAATACAGTTTTTTGTTTTTCACTGAAATTATCTTTCTCGAATACTAGCACAGTTAACACAACGCTCATGAAGTCGACTAACCTAGGTTGATCCGTTTTCCAGAAACTTTGTTTTGAATGCCCAGTGAATTTGAATCTGACCCTTTTAAATCCATTTTAACAGTGAAGAGAGCAAGCTAGTGGCCATTACATGCAAACAAACCCCGCCTACTCTGCTCATTTACATTCAGACCACAACCTTGTCATTCGCTGTCACTCATTACCAAGGTAACAGGTCATTTGCATAACAGCATGCTAGTACTAAAGCACCACATTAAAAACGATACCTCAGAAAGAACAACAACGATCACTTTGGAATCTCAGATGTGGAAATGAAGAGTTTCATATCATTTATGTCTGAATACATGAAGGAATAATATTGGTGTTATTGTCAGCAAATCTATGTATAATTGTTGAGAAAGATGGTTCAATCTCTCTCTCTCTCGCTCTGTGTGTGGATCACAGCTGTGACCAGTATTTCCTGGATAGTTTGACCCCACATTAGCCAAACAAAACCGGACTATACCAGGTGAGGCCAAACACACGCACTGCTCTACACACAGATAATGTTACTATGTCATCAAATACTTATATTTATACTCTAACCAGTGTGCACTCAACAATAATAATGTTACATGCGGAGTAGTTTAGAGATTTATTCCAGATGTGAAATTGAATTCTGTAGAGCATGAATGAAAAAAAGGAGGAATGAAGGAATGAAAGCTAAAAAGGAGTGTGCTAGTAAGATTAGCCATCACTTGTACAGTACATCAAAGGAAGCTAAACTAAAACCCAAAATGCACTTTGGCCAAAAAAAAACCAAAGAGACGAGTGTCAGCATATGCTACAACAATATTATTCCACCCTTCATAACCCTGTCGAGCTGCATTCATTTAGCTCACATCACGCTGTGCAAAGACAGACTCTGGAGGGATGTTTACGTTAGCTCAGCTAGAAGATCCATACTGACCTGTCTCACCTCCAGAGCCCACCGAAGATAAAATACTCATACAGCACTTTCACTGCGAGCCAGATTCAACTACACATTATTTCTGCAAGCTGAGAATGTTAACAGATGACTACCGAGATACACAATAACAATGTTGGAATAACCTGCAAACCCTCTTATTTTACGTATTTTATATTACTGAGATTTATTAGATTAGATTTCTTTAAAGATATATAACAGTATATATATATATATATATATATATATAGATTTTCAATTTTCTGCATACTACTAATTTACATAAGGAATAGCAATCTTATGCAGCTATTTTTATTTCCATGCGTTTAAAAAGTTATCGTGTCACCAGCCAAATTCTCAACTTTTTCATATTCACACACGCAAACAAACACACTCACACACTTCTTCAGTCTAGTCCATCACACAGCATACACAAACACACACATATACAAGGTGAAAATGAGACTTTACATGATTCAGGAGTGCTGCTTAAGTGCTGCTAGCTGTCTCTGCATCTGATTGAAACATAAAGGATGGAGCACTGTTGCTAAGAGACATAATCAAGACAAAATAGGTCAATTTATTCCATTATTGAAGCTCAGAGGGGGAGAGAGCGAGCGAGAGAGAGAGAGCAAAATGGACAGAATACAGAGGAAGAAAAAATAGAGCAATACAGATGAATCAAAACAGATAAACAGACAGATCATTGTAAAGTATATGGTTTACAAGCTTTGCAGTGATAAGGAGAGCATGCTGGGATGCATGCAGGTACACATTTGCCTTTGTGCACCAAAGAAACCAGTGACAGTGATGAATGCTGGGTAAAGAACAGCGATGGAGGAGCCATTCACCAAAGCACAAGATCAATGTGGAAACAAAAGAAAGGTCCCAGTCCCATAGGGCACACGCGCACACCCACACACGTGACTCAGAAATGCTCTCAGACAGAGTTTGAGTGGCCAGTGTCTGTAATGATAGATTGGATTATTTCCTGTTCTGGCAGTTAAATTAGCCTAATGCATCTGTGAGCGTCCCAAACCAATAGAAGCCCAGAACACATTAACACAATCAGAGAGGAGAAAAAAGAAATGGCTATTGGATTATACAGATGCAGATTAAACTAGAGTCTGATATTTGTAAAAGAAGTGGTGTTGGCCGCTATGTAAAACTCACCACTGTGCTAGGATGTTCTGGTGGTTTCTGTGAGGTTTTTAAAGTGTCCGGAGACGTTTGTAGGGTCGCTAGGGTGTTTTCTTCCTCACTAGCCCAAGCCAAATAAGCACCGCTTCTAATTTTGATGATATTTCTGTATCTAAATAAAGCCATCAATGCTTTACCATCTAAACCAAGATAAAAGTTGCATTTAATGGTTTGTTAATTGGGCCTTAAAATAAAGAGTGACTGACTTTTTCAATCTGCAGTAGAAAGAAGGTGTGGAAGAACACCCATGTATTATCTGATATTGCGTTTAAAAATGGGATACTTACATCACAGATTAGCCTACATCTTGGAATATATGACAAAAATAGTAATTTTCACCGTCTATTGTAAGTCTGCCATGCTTTCATTCTAAATGACGGGACAGCTTCTTTATGTTTACAGACGTGATATTGTAAACGCGGTGCTATGCTTTTAAAAGTAACTTTCCCCAACACTGCACATGAGTGCCATAACAGGACCAGAGAATGAGAGCAATTCAGGAAAACCAAACACACACACAGAAAGAGAGGCACGTCTAGACTATATTGTCTGGCTGGCAGTCATGAAGCTATAGTAGTACAACTCAGATTCTAGAAGGAAAGCAAGAAGCAACCGATAAGATGTGTTCACTCAACACTCTGCTGTTGAAGTGTGTGTGTGTGTGTGTGTGTGTGTGTGTGCCAATCCCACAGGGAGGAACTCAGAGGCCTCAGTGCAAATGAATGCAGTCAAGTTCTCTATCAGAGACCTGAAGCTTTCAGCACTGTCTCTTCAGCCGTCTTGTGTGTGTTTGTGTATATAAATCATTGTGCAGCTGTTTTCTTTAAGATGCACACACGTTAAGCATTAACTATTCATCTGGGAAATGAAGCTGTCTATACTGCAAGTGTCTGGCTAGTTTTGTCTCATCACATCACTTGCATGTGTCACATTCCACTGTATACAATGTAAAAATCTCTGTTTCTCTGTTTAAATCTGCTACACAAACATTAGCCAAAAAGTTGAATGATGAGCAGAAAGCTCATTGGCTATCGACACAGGAGAGAACTATCAGCTGTGACGTGATGATGATGTCATTATGTCATACTGAGTTAGATCTTGAAAATAAGCATATTAGAAGTATTTCTGAAGTATCATGTGACACTGATGACTGGTTTAATCCTGACAGATTATAGATTATCTTTGGGGAGCATAAGAGACTTTTATCAAATACTGTACATATTTCTAACCTTCAGAGCAGTATAGTACATGCAAAACACAAATTTTAGAATACATAGATAGAAGACATGAATAATTAAAAAGATGGCTAAATTCACATCATTTTCTGTAATTAATCACATAATGTGTCCAGCACACTGTTATATTCTCAGACTGGAATTATGTGTCGTGCTAACATATTATTATATATGAGAGAATGCTTGATGATATGACACGTGGTGTAATTACAGTTATTGGAGGTTTCGATAAACCCCCTAGTGAGAGAATCTCTAACCAGTTTGTCTCTTACTCGGCACAAGTTTATTTGTCAAATCTTAATTACTAGATAGTGGTTTTAAAATGAGTGTAAAGCGCAGCATTTGTGTCAGAGCCAGGAAACAATAATGGGAGGATGACAGTGTCTGGATCTGAAACCTTCAGATGACTCATATCCCCATATCTGAGTTACTGGAACCCTGTATTAAAAAAAGCCACATTAGCATCAAGTGGCATGTGAGAATGTAACCCAATTTAGCACTCTATAACAAGTCAGACAAGGGTTTTCTCCTGCCTCTTTTTGGACAGTGTATTGTGGAGAATGCGGTTGAACTCTAAGTACATGGCCAGTCTCATAAGTGTCACAGCTGCCCAACCATCTAATTACTGCCATGAACTATGCAAAAAAGTCACATTGAGCATGAAAAATTACTTAAAATTTCAGGTCACTTGGAGAAATATGGGCGATTTAGATTCAGAGGAGGCTTCTGATTCTGAAAAAAAAAAGAAAAGAAATAGCCATCGCAGCCCAGGTCCACATCATCTTAAAGAGATTATAGGCCTACAAATGTATGCTTCCACATTAAAATGTGCATTCTTCTTTTTTTGGTGCAGGATGCATACTGTACTTCCTGTTTTAAAGTAATAAATATACAGATCAAGTAACTACTTCTCACCATTGGATGCAATAATTAATAGGGAGCTCTGCAGTAGTCATCCACTGCACTATAATAAGTGTTTAAAACCTTGACTGTAATATGTTAACACAACATATGCATCACAGACCATAGTTTCACAGTTGCGTTGAAACTCTAGATCCTAACCTAAGCTCAATGGGGGGAAAAATAGAAATAACATCAATAAATGTTACACTGGCTTTCATACATTTCATTGGCAGCTTGGTGATTAGTAGTCCTAAAAGTTTAACATATATATATATATATTTAAAAAACACAATCAATAAATACAATTAAATACATGAATAAAATAAAAAGGTACCTACACCGACAATGTCAACAAAATAAAGCATTAGATAAAATCAAATTTGCTGAAACAACCAATTTCTAATTTCAGCTGGCTTCTGCAAGTATTTGACTGCTGATTCACTGGACATGTACCCAGATGCCTTACATTGCTAGTGCATTACTGTACCAGCTACTGAGCAAGCGTGCCAGAAAAGCCACATGTATTGAACTGGTTATGTGATATTCTTTGTGTAAGTCTTTTTTAATCAATAATTTACCCTCTAATCAAGTTGGTGTTTTACTGCCACTAGTGTTCATATCTGAAGTGAGTAAGTCACATACATCGGTGATGGCATGAGAGTAAGTAAATCATGAGAGAAGTAGCTCAAAGGGCTCTGACAGAAGATACAGCTCCAAATGAAATCCATGAGAGAATGGAGCACAAAGACATCATTCTGACTGATCAGACACCCAACCAGAATGCAGAAAACAGTAGAGCCCACTGCGACAGAAGACAGAGAAACAATAGACTTCTGCTGTGTGATGCTGTTTTAAGAGAACTCCATTAATTGCTGATCACAGAAGCAAACAAGACACAGCGGGTGACACAGACAACTGATTTATGAGTCCTGCTGTCATTAAAAGTTCATCATCATTCCATTAATATACAGTAAGTGTATTTTCACTGCTCATTGCTGTTGTTAATACTAATGTTAAAACATTAGAAATTAAACCATAACTACTTTATGCTAACATTAGGCAGTAAAAATAGCCTTGAATATCTTGAACCTCTGAATTAAGATTATTTGAGAAACGCTATGCATTACCTACTCTAGCTACAACTATCTTTACTCACAAATGAGATCTTTCTTTTTTTTTTTTAATTTTTCCCCCTTGGGAAAAGACGTTTTTAATTTCCCAGGGGTCTACTTGAGTACTTCAAACATGATCTCAACATTGTCTCAAACTCTGCTCAGCTTTGCCATCAAATTCTCTCACCATAACATTTTTTATCAAGTTCCCTCAAAACCAATTTATCATTCAGGTCTGTCAATAATCACTATGAGTGTAAGCAGCAGCCATTGCTTTACCATTAACTAAATCAAACTCGTGAAATATACCTAAAACCTTCTTTATCTCTCCTGACATATAAGTGAGCAACTCCTGTCTTCTGTGTAAATGTAATACAAGATTGACTCTACTGTCTTTAAAAAAATAAAAAAAAATAACACACACACACACATACATATATATGGAAAATATTATGTGAGCCTCCACAGATAAGTGGTATGCATCATCTCCTGAAATCATGGAGGTGGTTATTTCCATCCCCTAGTCACTGAGAGATATCATACACCAATCGCTGTATGGTTCTCTGTTGTCACATTGGGCTTTATTCATGACAGGAGGACAGGCAGGTGGGAGCTGTGGTCCAGGAGTCGCGTCTCAGTGACAGCTGCTACAGGCAACCTTTGACCCTCCTTATATCCACTAGGGTCTAGTTTCTCTGTGCTAGGCCTCTACACAAGCACATGCCTTACTATGACTAATGAAAGGTCAATTTATTTCTTTGCTTGATTGTTATTTTGTGTAGTTGTACGGTTTCTATAAACACCTCTACACCCGAAACAATTCTGTCCAATAATCTAAAAAATATATGTTTTGTGATGTAACATACAAATTATTATTTTTTTAATTTTTTTTTTTTCTCAGTTTTCCACAAAGCTGTGTGACCAATAACTGTTGATTAACATTGATTTCACTTGATATTTATTAAAAATTCACTACAACATTTCTAGCAGAAATTGACTTGTATTAATTGACAAGGATGTTCCATTGAATAAAAAGGGAAAAGTAACACTTCTAAATCAGCCAAGCAGGCATGTATGTTTTATCAGCCAACTTTCCAAGTTAACAATTGCAAATGTTCACTTTATAGGGTAAAGATGGAGCTTAATGAAAGTATTTCAGAATTTGAAACATTTTTTTAAAGAGTTTATAGGCTTTTGAAAGTAATATCTTTGCAAGACATGCGTGGCCTGAGGCATATGGAGTTTGAAAGCTCATTATAAAACAGCATACTTTTCCCATATCTGAGTCGCTCTGAATACCTTACAGGGTCTATTTCTTTTTGTCCTTTTTAAACTGATCAATATAACAGTTTTACACCAAAGCCTTAGACTGAGCTAGAGCTTAACTATGCTAAAAGCCTCAGAATGAACAGACAACAAAAACAGGAAACGTTGCAACAGGTACCGCAAAAATACCTCAAATTCAAAACACCCTCAGACCATTAAACTTTGAACAGTTTGTGTTTGTGCCTGCCATTAGAGCATCGGCCCTGAGTACAACCATTTTCTAACATTTCTCCACAAGAAAATGAAAATGAAAAATAAACATTTCACATATCTCCCCAAGGCAGACATTTAAAGCTGTTAGAGTTACTGATCTGTTTATTTAAAATATAATCTCCCCTGTTTGACCAAGACATTAACCTCAAAACATTTCAAAAGGTACAGCACAACATGAAGAAAACCAAAACCATGTGCGGCGTGTGTTGCATGCTTATTCAGCTGTAGCTGCTATTTCGGCCTCCCTGTCACAACACACACACACATTCGTTTCACCACGCTCTGGATTAAGGAAGCAATTCAAATCAAAATTGAGAGTGCATTTTGACACAAGTCTAGTTGGCTTCCATGTGTTTCTAACCTAGTGATATTTTAGGGACGCCATGCCCCTTGGACTTAATTAATCAGATACCACTGAATGTCCTAAGAGTGGAAAAAATGTTTTGGGTCACACTTTATTTTAAGGTCTAATTCTCTCTAAAAACAAACCCTAACTACACCTTTTGTCTCAGTAAACTATTTTGCTGCTGCATTTATTCAATCACTTCATTACCAAATGTTTGGCAAACACTCATATATATGGACACTCACACTTTACACTTTAGTCACACTTTAGTTTGGGGACCAACTCTCAGTATTAACGAACTATTAACTATAATGTTTGTCTCAATAAGCTCTTAATTTGCTGCTTATTCATAGTTGGAAAAGTAGTTGTCAAGGTTTGGTATGGGTTAGGATCAAGGGAGCTTGCATATGCATCATAGCTAATAATAAGAATTCATCCTTAAAATAAAAGTTTGACATTTTAGATAAGTATACACATAAGTATACACTTCTGACTTAGCTTGGCTTTCCAATTCCAGCATGACAATACCCCTGTGTAAAAAGTAAGGTCCATTAAGAAACGGTTTGGCATAGAAAACATGACTGGCCTGCATAAAGCCCACTGAGCACATTTGGGATGCAATGAAACCGTGCACCAGACCCCAGCACCTAGCATCATTGCTTGACCTCACTAATGCTCTTGAATGGGAACAAATCCTAACAGCTTTGTTCCAACATCTTGTTGAAGGTAATTCCAAAGGAGTGGAATCTGCAAGGGAGAACCAACTCCCCATAAATTCCCATGGTTCTGAAATTAAAAAAATTGGTGCACAGTTGTTGCAGTGTTAATATAAAATCTGTAAAAGCCTGAGCAGCTGATAACCTAATTTAGTCAATCCCTTCCGGAAAAGATAAAAAGTACAGTTTCAGCTGTCAATTTCCTCCCACGCTTGAACTTGACAGTGGCACGTGTGAATGGTCCTGTGTAAGATGTGGACTCTTAAAAAGAGTCTGGCGTCCAGCAGCGAGACAGAGACATGCATTGAGAGACTTCCTCTGTGTGCAGGGTATCAGCTGCCGGGAACAGCAGACAGAAACACTCTCATATAACAGTCTCTCAGCTGCCACCGAGACACACAGACAGAGACACTTGTACCATAGTGCTTTAGCTGGCTGATGGGTATCAGAGCATCAGATAGGAAGAATAATGCAGACAGACATTCACAGCTGCGAAACAACTTCACCTTCAAACATCCTCTGTTATTTTGAAATAATGCACACACTACATTTACAATTCCAAAGTTTTTAAAGAATTTCTAATCAGGTTCTCCAGTGAGAAAGCCCACATATATCAGCCCTCAATCCAAAAAAGGAATAAAAACCACTCTTCTTCACTACCAAAATAAAAACCACAAGATCAGAGAAAACCAGAGAAAATCACGACTAGGCTCAGATGCACCTTCCCATAACTACAGTAAATAACTACCCGAAATCAGCTATAGGTCAAGGTTTCTAAGATATGATTAAGAGCAAGTTATCTGTGGCCTAATTGAAGTTCTTAAAAGTTATTTTGGTAGGAGCAAACCCATCTAATCTTTCTGACTGAGAATATAATCACCTTGCTCTGTCATCAGCTTTTTCAACATCACCCATCTCTTATAGCAGGGTTGTACAACCCTGTTCCTGAAGCACCATTGTCCTGCAGAGTTTTATTTATTTTTTTTTATGTCTTCAGGCTCACTAGGTACTTTCAAGAGTGTTAGAGGTAGTTGCAGCTAAATGTTGCAGAATGTTGGCTGTCCAGGTTTGGACACCCCTCCCTTATAGGGACAACTCTGTACCTTACTCCAAAAAGGTGCATGTCAGTACCACATAGTAATACTAAGGTACAGTAATACTATGAAACTTTTAGGGGATACACAGCATTACCTGCAGACATCGGCTTCAAATAGTGTTAATTTTGACAGCAAATTTAGAGATACTTTAGTCATCAGTATCGTTTTTAGTTTTAGTTTACTAAATGTGTTAAGGTTTTAGACATTCCTCGACATTCCTAGGTTTTTAAACATTCCTCTAAAACTTCCAAACTTGTTATACATGTTTGATATTAAAGCAACACTCCACTTTTTTGGAAATAGGCTCATTTCCAACATCCCTAGAGTAATACAGATGTGTTTTACCGTTTTTGAATCCATTCAGCCGATCGCCGGGCCTGGTGGTCCCAAAATTAGCATAGCTTAGCATAAATCATTGAATCCGATTAGACCATTAACTCTCATTCCAGCGTGATAATCATTGCGCCTGCTTCACTCATGGTACGGCAGCAAAATTCTGTGATTATTACGCCGGAATGAGACATCTGTATTACTTAAGGGATGTTGGAAAATGAGCCTATTTCCAAAAAAAGTGGAGTGTTCCTTTAAGGTTTTATCATGATAGACACTGATTTAACTGTGGTGCCACATAACATCCCATCAGTCTTACTTTTGGTGCATGATAAGCATCAAATACTCGGACAATAGCAGGTAAATTAGGTGGCTATCCCTTTACTGATACAAGTTCTCCCTACTCTTTATGTTCACTTAAGATGTAACCAACTTTGTTTATGTGAATTCTCATTAAAATGGACATCATTTAGTGTGTCGTTTTCCATTCAAGCAATGAGAAAGTGTATTGGAGGATTGGAGCTGAACTGCAGGATGGTAGCTCTCCAGGAGCAGGATTTGCACAAATAGTATATTGCCTTTTATATTGTCTTTTGAGCACCATAAGTTTGAGAAGCCACTTCCTTGAGCATGTCCACTGCAGACAGCAAGCCAAATAGCTTCAATAGCCTTAAGATTATATGGGGAAACAAAAGAGACAAGTTGGACCTGATCACAGGTCAGAACACAGACAGCTCCTCGGCAGTAGCACAAATCTGGATGATTAATGGATTGAGGTAATGATTCTGTCTTTGTTTAAAAAGAAAGTGAATCTAGATCCATCATTTTCTCTGTGGCTAAATCCCAATTCACATCTTTCTTATTTAGCATGTGAGTACATCAACTAGAATTAGTGAGTCCCAAACCAAAAGTTCTTAAAGTGGATTTTAGAGGTTGGCATCCGTGCATAATTTTTGGACTAATATTGCCCACAACATCTTGGAAAAGTAATTTGTGAAGGAAAACAACTTTTACGGTTGTTGAAAAATTGTGAGGACGCCAAAGCTGCCACAGCAGTTTTTAAATCTATGAACCTAACAATTACATAATAGTACATGTTAGTGCAATAAATGGTAATGCTAGCTAGATACTAAGCTTTTTACAAGCACAAACTATTTGTGACAAATGAATTCAGTATCGAGATGACAGTTTTAGTACTGCATCACCACCAAAGTACACACTGTTTCTTGGATTCAATCAATGTCTTGTTAACTTTTGAACACTTTTACAAGCAAGCTATTAGATTATTTCTGAGATATCACAGATGTGAGTCAGAGTGAAACCTCCCTTGCCATCTTTGTTATGCCTCTGAGTTTATTAAGCATTAAGAACATCTACACATCAGTGTATTAGTTAATTAGATGTAATATGTATTGCAGATGTTAAAGATACATTATAATCTAAAGGTGATGTATTTCTTGATTTTCTTGAAGTTCATGATTTTACAATACTTATTACTAATATTAAAAATAACATGCGGCTCGAAATGCAATGACAACTGTAAGTAAATTTAAAGATTATTTCCTTTGTCTGGTCAGCAACACATATATACGAAATATGAATGGAAAAAACTATCTGCCGTTTAAAAATCAAACTGATTTTAACATCACACTGAGTAGACATCTCTCAAATGTCTCAAAATCTAATTTTACAGTTATTGCAGCACAGAGGAAACTGTTATAGTTAATGCAGACTGCCTAAATGAATTTCATATTACTTTTGCTAATTAGATTTTAATGCTTTTAAAAACCATCTGCTCATGTGTTCACGGCAGACAGAACAAGGCAGAGTTAAACAAGAGGGCTATACTGTCACCCAAATGTTCAGTGCTTATTCACATCAGTCTACATTATTTTTCTCTCCGAAAGATTCCTTCATTTCCAGATGTAATGATGGCTGAAGCCAAGGCAAGTTTTCTGTAAATGAGGAAAGAGATCTAATGCAGATGTCTGCCAGGCAGGTGATGGCATTTCACTCCGCCTGAGGTCTTCAGACTCTTTGGAGCTCCAAATGAGAATTCCATCTTTTCACAGGCAGCTAATTTGGAAACACAGCTTCATTATTACTTTTACATCTTTTATCCAGCCCCACTCTCTCTTTCTGTCTCTCATGTTCGAGGCTTGTGAGCAAGCCAGGTCTAAAACATGCCAAATAGGCTAATTTCACCAAGGGATATATGCCATTAGCAGGGTTCGGGCCAAAGCGTGAATGAGAACATGCTCACTGAAGCCAATCCACAGCACAATCACACACAAATGCAAAATGCCCAAGAATATCATCTGCACACCAGGGGGTTCATGCATAATGCAGGTAATCTCAGACTGACTCTCTGCGATGCAAAATACAACCCATCTACAGTCTTTCTATAGTCACATCACATCAGTTCTTTCTCTCTTGAAACTCTAAACTCTTCGCTGAATTTGCCTTTCTAATATCCAGCCCTGAGGAAAAGACTCCAGGATTTTCATGATGAAACATTCACTTTTTCCAAACTCTAATGAGCTGTCTTGATGTCTACTGCCTGCAGCAGTTGCTTTCTAAAGGCCTCAATATCCTTCATGCAGAATCAAAGAATGATCTGGTGGTGTAGAGTCACTTTAATAAAAGCAGGCCCAAAGTAAGTTCTCTTCAAGACTTTAAATGTGTTAATCCAGAGATCTTGGGAAGAGGTCAGAAAAAAAAAATAGAATAATGCTGCAACAATGGTTCATAGAAGCATGAAGCCTTCATTATCTTTATTGAAAGATGTTTTAAACAACCAGGACTCTTTCTAGAGCTGGTCTCCTGACCAAACGAAGGAATTGATGGAAAAGGGCTATGGGATCTCCATCGGTCTGGGCTAGATAATGGCATCTTCTCCTCAGTTAAGACACATGAGGTCCCATCATCTGGTTTGATGAACCTCAATTCTAAGCATCCTGTTTGGAGGAAAGTAAAACACTGCTCATCACCTGCAGAATAGCATCACAAAAGTAAAGTGGGCTGGTAGCAGTTTTTCAGCGAAAGGGACCGAGGGACTCATCAAAGCAGAAAAAAAAGACTAACAAGCCAAAATACAGAGATAGAGATAGAAAATATAGAGAGTCATAATAACTTAGTCCAACCCTGAAATGAGCAGAAGGTTCACCTTCTGACAGGACAATAACCCTAAGCACACAGCAAGAGTGGCTTGACAACTGAAAGACAACTGTGTGAATGTCCTTGAACCCAATCAAACATTTCTGGAGAAACCTGAAAGTATTTCGGCCCCCATTCAACCTGACAGAGCTTGAGAGGAGAAGATGTGAGAAGAATGGCAGATAATTACCAAATGCCTATGTGCCAAGCTTGTCGCATCACCACAAAAAAATACTGTAAAGGTGTTTCAACTATGTACTGAGTTTGGTATGAATATGCAATGTACTTTATTTATTTATTAATTCACAAAGTTGTCAAAAATCAGGTTTTTGCTTTGCCATTACGGTGAATGAAGCATATTGATACTTGATTACTTTCACAAAGCACTGGTTTGGATTACATGTTGACTTACAAAGTAACTCATTACTGGAAAATCAACTACTCTACACTTTACTCACACACAAAAGTAGTCAGTGTAGTTAAATTGATACCTTACACCAAATTTGATCAAAAGAGGGTGTCTTAAAAGGCAGCATAATTATACTGCCAACTTTTTGGAACAATCTTTGTGTTAGGAGGAAGATAATACCTCAAAATGCTGTCTTGGTAGACAGCTAGGTCTTGGAATGCAGCACCAGCAGTTGGAGGCCGTAGGCTCCTGTGGTAAGAGAGTGAGTGATTGTTTTACCTCCATGAGCTGGAGCATGGGCTATTTTTGGTAGTGTGCACCCAGGCTTTGCATAGCGCACATTTCTGGATAATTGCTTTAAAGTGAGAGACCTAATCCATTGTTTCCATGGTACTAACAGAGCTCTCTTTCCTGCCATTACACTAAATGATACACAGCTGAGGAAAATAAATCAAATAAATCACAGCTACTTTCAATGACCAACCCTCCTCCATTACCACCGGATGACAAACTCACATTTCACTTCACGCCGTGCCCCATATGTAGCTTTTTCAGCTGGCACAAAGAAACGGTCTTGCAAAAGCACAATTTATTCAATGCAAACAGGTCTTTTTGTCCCTACAATCCCAGAGGACATCAAATCTCATTGGTAAGTATGTGTCCTAAGTAAAGGCAAGCCATCAATATTGAGCTCCTTTCTTGTGGCGGGGATATAATTCCATTATCCCGGTCCACCCCCACTCAGCTAATGCTGAAGTGATGACCTCAGCGCCGGCTGCCGATGATGCCACAGAGCGGCCTGAGTCAGCGGTCGTGCCAACAAAAAGTACCAAGACCACTTAAAGCACACTAGGCTACTGACAATGACTGAAACAGGAAAACCTTAAACTACACTATTAATAGCATCTCAAGTGTACTGCAGAGTGCAAGAGAAAGTTTAGGGCTTCAATGGTAATATAATCAGGAAGTGAAGGTGGCTCTTTAGAGAGAATAGCTTTCACAGACATGATTAATGAACAAAGGCTTGAGATTGCTGCTTTTCTTCAATACATGACAATCAATTTATCTTACTAAATGTCATGAGTTAGACAATGGTTGGAAAACATTTATACACACTTTATACACATTAATTCAGCATACTCTTGGAACATAGACTTATGAAGATGAATGTATTTAAAATATATCTATATTAAATGCAAATCTATTAGTGACTGTTCTATATTCTGTTCGCCATATAAAACGTTAAGCATTAAGTCTTGTTTCCAAGTCCAACCCTCTGTTCCATTTCGAGTGAGAATACAATACAGCTCAACAGATGTTCATGAGCAGTATTCATTTATATTCATGAATTCTATACAGTCTAATCTATACATTCATAAAAGCACAGCAAGCTAAGAAAAAGCTAAGCTTTTTTAAAAACTCACAGTGTATAGTGAGAAAAGATCAATTGCACAATTTCGGTATAAAGATAAAGTTACAATCATAAATTTAACAGTAAAGCAAAAACGCATTTGCATTTGGCATCTAAGAATTGTGATCTAATCTTGAGCATTTGGACCAGCATAAAATAATTAAACTAGTCTTAAAAGAATGTTAGTTAAAGCTCTTATTGAGCAAGTATTGATCATTAGAGAACCCTATACAGCCAAATTATAAAGCAGAACTACATAGGCTATATCACAATTGGAGAGAAAAGAATAAAATAAAATAAAAATAAATACATTAATAAAAAAAATGAATAAAGAAATAGCCTACATTAATACTAAAAACTTATTTATGTTAATAAATACAAAATATATAAAATATAGTATTTATATATATATATATATATTTGCTTTGTCAACAAGCAAATAAATAATGTTATTTGCAGTTACATGCACAAAATATATTACATGGAAAATTCTATTACAATAAAATCCCTAAATAGTTATAATAGCAATACAGTACTTGCTTTAGTAAACCTTACTAATGAGAGATTTAAAAAACAAAGCTCAACCACACAATATATGCTTCTAGCATGACTTACAAAGCGCTGTAGAACAGCTGTCTATTTTGGGCCCCTGATCTGAAAATAGTGTTATTTTGTTTTCTTTCAGTAATGCATATGCAGCATCCAGCAGAGAATGTAATCATTCCACAAGAGTTTTACAGCTGGAGGGAAAGCCTTTAAACTCAGCTAGGTTAGAAGCTCTACTGAGATAACAGATTACATTTTGTTGAAAAACTTGTGAGCAAAAGTCTAGAACCATTTTCTTTGGTCCTCTGACGAAATACATCTAATAACCTTTACTGTGCTGTAAATGCACCATGCAGACTGTAGATAACTTGTTTTTAGACAACCTCAACAACTAAAGATCTGTCATCAGGATTATGAAATGATATTTTTCCTGACTAGTAATGAGTCTCCTGAAAATCACAACTCTCGAAGAATCACGATTCTTAGTGTAGTCTGTCCATGGCATCAAATCGAATCAAAGCTAAAATCACACACTGCTCACAATATCAGTAGTATTATTGTGAGGAGTTCATTATTTTATTTAGACACATTTTATATGCAGAAACCATTCCTAACAACATTCATACAATCAATAATGGTGGTGCATCCGAGATGCTAAAGATCTGGGCTTGTTGCCAGAAGGTTGCAGGTTCAGAACTCTCTAAGGGTTGATTCAAGAACATTGACCTTTAGTTACCTCTAGAGTTTGCTTCACTTAAAAGCAACAAGCTACAGGACTCATTGGCAAATATGTCCAATTCAGATTACTTGTATTGTCTATCTTTATCTGTTTCTCACAGCAGGGTCAAGGTTGGTCTTGTTAGCCTCTGCTACCCTGTTAAAAAAAAAAAAAAAAAAAAACAGCATATGCTGGTATGTTTTGAAGCATGGCAGCTGATCAGGTTCTAGTCCTGAGCAATGAGCTCAGGACAGCATATGCTGTTTTTTTTTTCTTCTTCTTTCTATATGGTTGTAGTGGTTGTATTGTACATCCATACATGGATGTACAATATATATTTCATGCATGTATGTTGTATGAAACCACAGAGAAACTGGATAAACAAACTATAATCCTCATGCATCCACACCAATAGGTGTCAGTACAAAGTCCAACTTACTAGGTGCATTTTTAAAGGCATTTAGCCAACTTCTGCTTTCTTCTGCTAATAAAATATACAGTGGTAGTGTGTGCACAATCTGTTTAGTCAATTGTGGTTCAACGGTCTTTCTCATTCAGATCCACAATGAGCATGCGGTGTGGTTGCCCTGGAGACAGCCACATTTGAGAAAATGAGCTTTAATTGCTGGTGGCATCTGTTTTTAAATACACTTTTAGAATCCAGACATATATTTCATGCATGCTAAAAACGCTCAAATACTAAAAGGCACTGGCCCGCTTGTTAAAACAAAATGGAGTCGAGAAATCCATCATTTCCCTTTAGCTAAGAAAAAGGAAAAATTCAATTGGCCAAGTGCTTGCCAACACAATTTAGGGCAGCAGCAGTCAAATGGCACAGATTACTGCAATATGACATGACTACACATGATTCGTTGTCAAAAGTAGATTTTTTTTTTCACGTCATCTTAATACAAGTCAGCATTTCAGGTTTTTAGATCCAAGTTAAATGCCAACTGTCCAAAGTACAACACACACACACACACACACATATGCATGTCTGCCATCCCAACCACAGTATGAACCAACCAGCATACCCCAGACCTCAGCATTATTTCCTTAAAGAAATAGTGTACCTATTTTGTAATTTTGTAGAGTATATAACAGTCTGAAATGTAGGATATTATTCACAGAAAACATTCTCCATAAAGTGTGGTCTTT
>JAUYWG010000042.1:1723475-1736494 GCA_034779775.1 Enteromius afrohamiltoni
TTATTTATATAGCGCTTTTAACAATACAGATTGTAGCAAAGCACTGAACATTATCAAATAGAAGAACAGAGTGATGGCAATGTGTAATGACAAGAATTAAACTATTTATTTAGCAAATGCAGAGACAATCTCTGTAGTCAAGACAATGATCACTAGAAATCAGGTGTCCCCAACTAAGCAAGCCAAAGGTGACAGCGGCAAGGAACCAAAAACCCATCAATTAGAGAATGGGGAAAAAACCTTGGGAGACTTAGTTGGGTCCAGTTCTGCTCTGGCTGGACACCCAGCACCAAATTTCCAGTTCAATTTTAAACACATGACAGATTGTGTAAATGACTTATAGTGTATGTGTGTGTCTGTGTGTGTGTTTGTGTGCATCTGGTTCCGGTGATCTGTCCACGAAGCTCATCTAGGTGTTCTTGTCTCATCTCTTTGTGCTGGTACACCATCTGACACATATCATAGAGGAACACAAGTTTCCTACAATTTTTAACAAGAAATCTTTAATTGTCTATTTTCAATTTCTTAATCTATGTTCATAGATTGAGTTATACTGTTATATTCTGTGTAAAGTCACAATCTATGACTTTAGACAGTTCAGATATCAATACGCTGAAGAATATACAATGCAACAATAACCCCTAAACAGCCAAAAGTGTTTCTTAAAAAGAAGAGGGTCTTAAAATTACAAATGAGATGTCCTTAATATAGTATAAGAGAAGACAAAAATATAAGTGAGAAATTAATATTTTTCACAGAAAAGGATTGGGGCTGTATTTAACCCCAGGTTACTGTGTCTCTAGATCCAGCTTTTAACCCTGGTAGAGTGTTTTAATTCAGGAGAGTGATTCATAGCATGTATAGTTACTATATAAAACCCTGCTCTGAGTGCTCAAACTTTGAACGGTCACAGAAACCCTGTGTGCTGTTAAGCAGCCAACATTTCATGTGCTGTAAAACAGCGAGCGTGTCAACATTTTTTCACACTGATGCAAAAGCACAACACAAACTGGTTAATTAAACCACTCATGTACTGCATTTATTCAGTCATGGCTGTTGACCCCACAAATATGGAAATAACGTTTAGAGTTTAGGATGACCCAGGGTTAACTATTTCAAGTGTAAAACACCCTTCGGGGCCGTTCACATATCGCACCTAAAATGCATGGTCCATTTTTTTCCAATGGTTTTGGGCGCTTGTGCTCCCGAATTGTCTGCCGTTGATAAGCAACCATGATCTGTGCTTTCTGTGAAGACGCAGAAGTTTCACCAAAAGGATAAATGGATTTACAGCACTAAAAATCCCTTGCAGTAGCTCTGCTACTAAATTTACTTTAAAAATGGCTCTGTATCGGCTATTGCTTTATTTTAGCTGAGCTTTCAAAGTTTTTACAGGAAAGGAAGAAGCTGATTGTTTGATTCTTGTCACAGGGCACACGTGCACTTGAGGCATTCTGACAAGTTGCAATGTTTTTTATCTTGATGCAGCGTGGATGCATCTGGAAAAGAAAATGAGCTAGTCGCACCGCGCGTACATCATAACCACGCCGCTTCTATTATTAGCACACAAACCAAGTGTCTACATTTGAAATGACGAACTTAAGCATGCAAAAGATGCCACATATGAACATCCCCTTATAGGTTTAACCCAGGTTTAAGAATACTGTGAAAAATTGTATACATTTTTTTTGCCAATTAGAGCTGTTATGAAGAATTTTCTTAGATCTAGTGCGTCCCTGTTGAGCATCTCAGTTAATTGGTCCAATAAATGCAAGGAATTGAACATTGAAATGTATTTTACAGTTTCATCACTGCTCACCTTTGGTCTGATTTATCATTGAGCCTATTAAAAGCCAGCAGGTGAGATATGTAGCTGAAATTTACATGTGTAATCTGCCATTACACATTAGGAATAAGCAGAATTAGCTGTTGGATTGGTGAGTGGAGCAGCATCTTTATCAGTGGAGCACAGATGCAGACTCGCATGCCTCCAGGGAATAGTTCCCTCGATCCATCTAAAAGCCTCATTCAAAGCCGAGGATCAGCTAATGAGATCTGACTCCATTAGCCTGCAGTGCTAAGTGTCCGTCAACGCTTACGCCAGTCCAGGAACAGCCTACGGAAATGGGGATCCCTCTCACTAAATCCCATCTCCCTCAACGTCATATCATGACTCTATAATCCACTCAAATCTGCTCTCACTCGTGCTATAAGCCCACTGCCACTAACCGGCCAATTAGCCATCTGCCACACTACAACTGTGTGTGTGTGTGTGTGCCTGTGTGTGGGGTTAGGGGTTACTAGTTAAGGGGAACTAAAAAGATAAAATTGTCTCCAGTTGTGTGAATTAAAATCTTCTGGACAAATTCTCATTTGGCAAATGTGTGTATGTGTGTGTAAATACTTATCTATGTGTTTGGGATTCCTTTCGCTATAGTTTGTGGACAAATATGTCCCCAGAAGTGAAATTGGGGACATCCCGATTTAGAAAAACAGTGGGTGGGGTTTGCGTTTGGTTAGTCTGAAGTCACAATAGTGATCTTTATCTAAAACAATTGAAGTCTAGTGTGTGTTAGCTTGACAAAAGGCAAAAGAGCATGTGTGTGTGTGGGTGAAAGAGAGAGATGGAGAGGTAAAGACATTAAAGGGATGGAAAATGCAAACTGGAAAACAGAGAAAACCACAAGAAATGAGTGGCGAAGGAGGTGATGTGGCAGACAGACACATGCTGGCTGTCAGTGGAGTGTATTGTGTGTGCTGATGCTGGAGCATCAAGCTCTATTGTTCTTCCTCACACTGGAGCCCACGAGCGGGGCACAGACAGCGTGGTGTGGGGGAAAGGGGGTGTTCACACATGCACTCACAAACACACACACACACTTTGGCAGAAAGCCAAGGCTTTTTTCCAGCACCGGCTGTGCGTGTCTCTTGCTGTGTGTCAGTCTAATCAGACTGAATCACACTGTGGCATTGTGGGATTTTATCTGCAGTTTTCAGCCTTGTCTCATGCACACATTTACATACATAGAATAATTCAAGCAAAGCATGAAATGTTATCTCTCTCTCTCTCTCTCTCTCTCTCTCTGTATATATATATACACATATATATATATATATATATAGACACAAAACAATTATAAAAATGTATTGCATGTATAAATTAAATACGCTTAAAGAGATAATTTTCATGGCAATGTTTCTTAAAATACTTAAAAGTTCTTTATATGTTAAAATTCTGTGATGAAATATTATTATTAATTAATGCTATTAATGAAAATTGTTGAGTACCAAATCAGCTAATTGTAAGATTTCTGATGGATCATGTGACAATGCAAACTAACGGCTGATCAAAAAACAAACAACAACAAAAAGGTAAGCATTAGATATTTATTTTGAAAAAAAAAAAAATATATATATATCATAAGTAAAATAAAATGAAATACATAATACATAAAAATTGCAACCCACACTAGCATTCATCAGACTACAGAAAACGATGTTGCTATTCTTCCCTTGTATATTTACAGCAAACAGCACAGGTCATTATGTCAATAGCTGCATTTTAACAGTGACTGGCCAACTGGCGAGTACGCTTTATTTACTTGCCAAAGCCAATTTCCACTTTTCCCCTCTGACTAGACTGAGTGGAAACAGATCCAGATCTGCCAAAAACCAAACAGGACTACACCATCAGTACAGCATCATGTTTAGATTCATGAATGTCTTAAGACCGAATCATATAGCTTCAAAAACACATGTAATACCAGTAGATACCATCCCAGCAATTGTTTTGAGTATTATGCTCATATGGTCTGCATGTAGTTATAGTGTGCATCTCACAGTGCATTAAACTGGAGGATCTACATTGTGTGTCTGTGAGAGTGACAGAGAGCAGTCATGTGTGTTAAAGTGATCCAGTCTGTCCAGCCGTATCACTCACAGAGGAAATCAGTCCTCAGGGCAACAGCATCAACCAGCTGACCACAACAGACCGCTTTGCACATTAAAACACACACAGATTCTCACACGAGCCGGTGGCTTTCATTCTCATTAGCTCTCCCTCATAACTAAGCTCTTTCACTTTTCAAATCTAATTTACGTGTAGGTCAGAACAGTTATGTTGTGAGTGAAATGTGACTGACATTCAGGAAGTTCAGTATGTCAATATCTAGAGTTTCTACATGAGTTGCAATAGTTATGATGTAAACATCAGGACAATGTCAAGAGAGTATGACATAAACTACAGAGGCACATCAGAAAAGCAGTATTTATACATGCACGCATGCTTATATGCACTCAGTAAAAATTCATTATACAGTATATAATGAAAGCTTTGTGTGAGTGTAAAAGACTGAATTGAGACACTACTGCACTCTGTCTGTGATGTTATGGTCTGTACCAATTGTTTGCTTCCAAAAATCCGGAAATCCATTTTTAATCGGATTTCAAACCACATACAAACGTTTGGATCAATTTAGTAAAAAAAAAAAAAGTTTAGTTCAGTTCAGACAACAAACATGCCATAGATAATCAGATTTTTGCTGCATGCTGAACAAAGACTTTACTAAACCCTGTCAAAACCAATGAAGCACTTCCAGACTGGATTAGCAAATTATCTTCTTCATGGCCCTTAAAGCCTGGCGTAACTCCACCCAGTGTATTGATCAGGTGATTGATTATGCAATTAATTAATAGCCACCTATAGTGGAGAAAATAGAACACAGAGGCTTTACAAACACAATTGCCCAATTTCATCAGTGTATGATTAGTCTTATCTGATGTTGTGAGCCAGTTTCACACGGTCATTTAATGTTTAATAAGCAGTGCTAAAGCGGACTTCAGAAGGAAGTAACTTCTTATAACAGGAAGGATAACAAAGGAGGGGTCCAAATATGGCAATCAACACAATTATTTAGGAGAGGAGACATCTTTAACATCTTTATACCAAGAATAGCAGCCAAATCAATGTACTCAGAACTGTAATGACTCATCTTCACTTGTTCATTGGTTCAGGGAAGAGTTTTCTAATAAAACAAAGAGCCAGACTTGAGAAAAAGATTCTTTATTGTGCACTTTTAGCGTACTTCAAACCTTAAAAGTATATTGATACAATGTTAAATATAGTGTTAAATTATTACATTTTAGTTCCTACCTGGTCTCATGGCATAAACCTTGGTGCACTTTTAAGTGAGACACAAAATATGTACCAACAAGTACATATCACTGCAGTTTCACACTAAAAGCAGTAAAACTCTGACACCTTTTCACACAAAGTTTTGATTAAGAAAGTCTAATTTTAGCACAATTACTTGAAGAATATTATATTACGAATTCAAAACAAGATTAATATGCTGGGATATTTGAAAACTGACGCTTTTGAATTGGCATCATGCATATCCAGCTTTATATCTGTGGGTTTTCAGGTTTGTTCGGTAACTCACATATTACAGACGAGGAGCTCTGGTTTGAATCCTGTGTAACTACAGTTCAGCAAAACAGTACAAATCTGTGTAAAAGGAAGTTGAAATGGCACAGATGCATCAAAAAAACATTTTTATATCAGTTTTGCATTTGTTAACACTGTCGGGTATAGGGTTGGATTTGGTGTAGGGCATATTTCTAACATGATAGAGCATATACGTACCTATATCAAGGTATTAAAAACATCCCAGGGTTCACATATTGAATTTGTGTTTTAGCACCACTTAGTGAACACTTCTCTTTAAAACTGCATTGAAATGTACATTAATGGACGTAAAAACGATGTTGCACAAAAGGTGCACAGAGGCACATATTTTTATGAGACCAGATGGTTTAAATCATTTGTCATGCTTTTAAGAAGTAAATTTACTCTCACTAGTGCTGTCAAATAATTATTTGCAATTAATTGTATCCGAAATAAAAGTTTTTGTTTACGCAATATACTGTATGTGTGTGTACGGTGAATATTTATAAATATATATTAAAAATATGTTACACTTATATATTTATACATGATATAAATTATATGAGTATATATGTGTAAATAAATTACTTAATTATACATTATGCAATCATTTTAAATATATGTTGTATGTGTCACAAAGACCAAAGCTCTACAGTGCTGCAGAGACTTTAACTGGTTAACTAAAGATTTCAGCTAATCTTAAATCAGTACATTCAATAG
This sequence comes from Enteromius afrohamiltoni, assembly GCA_034779775.1. Classification (NCBI taxonomy): domain Eukaryota; kingdom Metazoa; phylum Chordata; class Actinopteri; order Cypriniformes; family Cyprinidae; genus Enteromius; species Enteromius afrohamiltoni. The sequence continues at coordinate 1,729,642 of JAUYWG010000042.1, forward strand.
TTGCCTAAAAATCACATTAAAAAGGTGTATTTACAAAAAGCACTGACAACCGAACCTGTTCATAAACTGTACATATGGTTGTAATATATTCCAATATAAAGCATATTTTTATAAGGTACAGTATGTCCGTAATTAAAAATCTGTTTAAAAGCGTGCTTATTTTTCATAAGAGCACATAGTCTTGTGCTGCTATAGAAGTTAATCTAACTGTAAATACTCAATACACAGGCAGTGTATGAGCCATATGTGGCTGAAGGAGTGCAGTCCTTTTGAATGGATTACTGTTCACTCAGCCACGTAACATCTTTTCTCTAGGAGGGCAAACACCCACTACAACTGGATGTGGCAGACGAGAGAGGATTTATGGTCCCATTCACTCTGTCCCTCTCTTCTTCCATTATATCCTCCTGTCTTTTTGTTGGCCCCAGGGGCCAAGGCTGCCAGGATGTTTCTGTATATCTATTGATGACAGCCAAAGGCTGTGTTCTGCAGGCAGATGTCCTCCCTTCCACTGGGTAAAACCACAGTAAAAACCCCTCTGCTCTTTGATACCTCACCCAGACCTCTGAACATCTGCAAATCATCTCAAAACCAATGCTCTGCACAACTCAACAATGCCTTTATGATCAGGCCTTAAAATAGCCTGCTTTGTGCTTTCCTTGCTCTGAAGTTGTAGGTGAGAAAAAGCCTCAGTATTGCTCACATATTGTCATGGAACTGATGGTTAACCATTTGTGCTACAGACATGAGCGATATCTAAATCATGCGGCTTGTTGAGGAAGTTTGCTATTACTTTGTGACTGGGTTTTACGTGCAAAGCAGAATGAAATAAAAATCCCACTGACATTGATGGAGGGAGATCAGAATGCATTTCTTCATTACATATCCAAAACCATCTCAAATTGTTACTAATGTACATTTTGGTGAACTGGTGGTTAGTTTGTATATGCACAAACTCCTTCACAGGTTTTCCAACAATCTGCTTACAACCCAGTCATGGTTAATTTTAGGGTGGATATTTGTGCTTTATGTTTCTCGAAAAATATTCTTTCCAATATTCATACAAATCCGGCTCCTTATAAAATAGCTTGGAATATTACAGAGACTTTGTTGTGGTCACCTTGAACACGCTATCAACCACAAAACAGCATTTTATTATGGCAGCAAGCTCTGCAAAACCATGAAAAAGGCCCTTTAGAAAATGCAAAAATCTGTTTCAATCTGTCCACATTTCCACACTTCCGACGTCCGTGAGTTCCAACTATTATTCTTTCTGTAGTTCGTGGGCTTTCTCTGAAACTCTTTGTTTATCGGCCTGTTGTTGCAGATATGACCTTCAGCTCAAAAACTCACACACTTCCTCCAAAGAACCTCACCTTGAACCACACTCGCATTCAAAAGACAGAAATAAAGGCAGCAAGCACAGTTGTAACAAGTGGAAAGCAGTTTAATTTGTGTTATGCAGTGTGTGTAGATGTGTTTTCTGTTTGTGTGTGAGTGTACCAGAATCCTGACCTATAGCCCGCTGTGTAAAGCTGCAGGGTTTATGCATCACTCCTCAGCAGGGGTCTTGCAGCCTGGACCACTTACTTTAACATTAGCATTTCTACCAGCCATTTCCTTTCTGTAATCTCCAGAAACACTGCACATGATACAAGTTCTTGCCTCTGTTCCAACCCTGTACGTCAAGAGTTGTTGTGAGATCATTGCTAATATATGACAACTGCACTCAACTCAACATACATGTTATAGATATTTACGTCCACTTTGCAAAGACAACAAGAGCAACAAAAATGACTAAAATACATATGTTACAATTTATTTGTTACAAGTAGACATGTGGCAACAATTACAGAATCGTCAGAACTTTCTCTAAACTCCTGATTTCATTGACTAATCTTTCAAACACCAAGAGCTTATAGAAGAGGCTAGTTTTTAAGTAAAGCCTCGCTCAAACTTGAGTAAATCACACATCCCACCCAAAAACGTAAACACTCACAAGCAATAAGCTTTTAGATAATTGAATATTAAACAGATTGACAGAAATTAGCCAATCAGTGTCCCATGAGCCCTGCATGAAGCCCAGTTAAGTAAACAAAAGTGACAGTAATTTCACTTAGTCGGACGTAATATATGACAATGAACCTGCAATTCTGTCTAAAGCATACAGATTGATAACCAAACTCCTGAGAAATTATGCATGAGAAGTTATCAAGTAGTTCTATGGTGCTGTTCAAGAGATATGGGCTGGGCTGGGTTTTCAGACCAGGGCTGAAGCTGTCAATCCCAACAGGATAACGGTACTAATGCTCAGCATCCCCATCACACAAACTGTACCTCAAGCATCCTTAAACCATATAATGCCGTTATTTATCCCATTAATTTCAATTCCACTTCGGCTTTCATCTTTTTCTTCAACGTCCTTTTGAGTTTATAAAAATGCATCGCTTTCTCAATGCAGTTTCAATTTAGTGTGCTCTACAAACAAAAACTGCATTGCCAAAAGCATCAATCAAACGAAATAAAATAACAAATTTGAATAAGTGAGAGAGAAGAAGTATTACCGATAAAAAAAAAAATATATAAAATATGATTCAGTAGCTATGAGAACAAATACAATGAGCAATTGGCCAATTAAAGAGGACTACATTGCGAAGGTAACTGGAGTAAACCGTCATAAAGAAATGAGGAAAATAAGACCAAGTGCGCCAATAATTGTAATATGAGCCGGAGATCACTGTCTCTCCATCTCTCCTCTCATCGTACCTGTTTTGAAGAAGGCATCCGTGTCTGAATCATTGGGTCCGTCCTCCGCCGCTTCAGCAGAATTCATCTTTCCTCTTAGATCTCGCAGTTCAAGAAAGCGGGGAATAAATCCAGATTCAGCGCTCCATCATCTCTGTATTTCTGTGTTTGGATGGCACAGCCCTCGATCAGAGCGACAAAGCGCAGCTCTGCATTGCCTTCTATTGTCTCCAGATGCGCCTCTCCTCCTCAGATCGCTCTTTTCGCTTCTTATGAGTCGGTTCTTTTGAACCGGTTCACCAATTGGACTGATCGATTCTTTCGCGATTTGGTCTGATCCGGTAGGAGCGGTTCTCAAAAGCAATTAATTGTTGTTTTGGTGTTGTTTGATTCATAGTCAAGAGCCGGTGAACATGATCCTCAGTTTCTCGGGTTTTCGAATGAGTTTAATAAATGGGGTGCAAAGTAGCCTTAGTGAACGAGGTAAGAAATAGCCGGGTTTGTGCGAGAAACAACATAGGCTATGCTTAGCATGACAGCAGCACACAAGTGCAAAGAGATTTTATCAGGCAAAACATTGTAACTAGCAGAATCTCTTTCTGCAAATAGCGTAAGAGAATCAGCATTTGTCTCAGTTGTATTTTCAATTTGCAAAGAAAAGCAAATTAAACAGGACTACATGTTAATCTCAACTAGTGTAAGGCAGCAAAGTGAACTACAAAACATAAAATAAAATTGTTGTGGCCCAGCGTGAATTAAGAGTTGCATATCAAAACTGAATAAATAATTGCGTTGCATACATTTTCAAAGGTTCACTTGACACTTGGGTACGGGTGTGACGTACCGATGAATCTTTTTGGAACCACTCCACCAAAATGAAGTGTTCAAAAGAACCGATTCTCGGCCATGAGTCGGAGCAGCTCAACACAAAGCGGCGCGCAGCCCGAGTGTGTTAGATAGGATAGAGCGCGATCCTGACAGTCAAAGCTGATGATGTCATGAATCCTGCAAAATTTCAGCTGGTTTGTTGGTCACTCTTTTCTTCACTTAAAAATATTTTCTTAAAAGTGAATGAGTTATTTTGGAAACATAAGCCTACTCATTTAGATGGCCTCCCGGAGCAGTTAGCGGCTGTGGATTCGAGTCTAGTTCCAACAAAAGAGAGCAGAAGGGAAATGTGTGTGTGCCCTCCCACTGTGAAATATCACGCCCCCTTTACTCATGCACTCTTCTGGCTATTGATGAATCCTAATGCTGAGAATATGGATTTTCATAGGAAGCACGTGTGCGCGGTTATTCAGAAATAAAATAAAACAAAATAAAGACAAAAAAATTAAAAATCGAGGTCTTGGTGGAAAACATTAATGGTATGTATAGTAATTATTGCTTTATAGGCTATAATAGCTAATAATGGGGTAAATGTAATTTGATTTGTATTGATTTTGCTTTGTTGCAGAATCGGACCTAATATTAAAACATAGATTTCTTAAAATGACATAAAATGACTTTTCCCCCTTATTTACTGATGAAAGCTGTTTGTTTCGGAGTACCTTTCAAACCAACTGATAAACAGACTGGTTTTTGAGTCTCTTTAGAAGACAAGAATTAGGATTTACTGCCCCCTGGCTAACAACACTATATATTACAGTTGAAACAAAAATGTGGTTCAGAGACGCTTTGTGCGCCTTGTTTGTAAATTGTCTTCAAGCATCAAATCGTTAACTGGAAGTATATAAAACTAGTTACAAAGGCTAGATTTAAACTATACGTGAACCTGGACAACAAAAAACAGTCATAAGCAGCCCAGCTATATTTATAGCAATAGCCCAAAACTGCAACATTGTAGCCTTTGGGTCACAATTAAAGCTTTTTTAATGCCAAAAATTATCAGGACAGTAAATATCATGTTCCTTTAAGCTATTTTTTTTACATTTGCTACTGTAAATATATGACAACTTTTAGTAATATGCATTGATTAGTAAAATGCATTTTTGATCAGCATTATACATTGCTAAGGACTTCATTTGGATTTTCTAAATATTTAGATTACAGTTTTTCAGATAATTTTATCTTGTTCTATCATAACACACCATACATCATTTTTTAAAAATTAACCCCTGTGACTTATTTGTGGTCCAGGTAATGCCATAGGAACTGCAATAAAAGAAAGAAATAGCTCCTTTTTACTTAAATTCTTCTTTTTTTCTATTTTCATGTATTATTTTGTCTAGGCCAACAATCTGATTTTTTCAAATTAATATTATTATTTAAAAAAAAAAAACACTGGTTTTTAAATGTAAGTAAATCTTGTCAAAATAAAATACAAAAATGACATTTCAAATCATCTCAATAAAGCATATTAAGAACAAATATTATCTTTACTGTATCTTACAAATCATTCTTTATTTAAAAAAAAATCATTTAAAAAAATCATTATACATACATATAGTTTATAATCATGATATACACTATATATATATATATATATATATATATATATATATATATATATATATACAGTGTATCCTGTTTTTGATCAGGACCAAAATGGGGACGCGATGTGATTACTCAGCAAATGTCTTGTCATTTTGCTTCCAGTTCTTCCTGTTACCATGGACACTTTTGGCAGTGTATTCTAAAGTGTGTGTGTGTGTGCGTGTGTGTGTGCCAGGAGATCTGTTGTTAGCTGACTTTAAGCAGGCACAATACCAGCTTCCTTCAGCCACCCCACAGGCCCAAGCAACTCAAACATTCAGCAGATGGTTTAGCTATTTAAATGCCAGAAATATACAACCACGTCACACTACTATAGAGTCTGTCTAAGTTAAATCTCTGACAAAATGCTGCAATGTGCAAATAAAATATCTGCATTGAAGATCTGCATAATTTTTGCAAGTAATTTTTTAAACTAAAGGTATTTATTGAAGCAGATAGACTTCTGAGAAAGTTAAGAGAGTGAATCACACACTCTAGTGCTTATCAAGTGACTTTCTTTATGCTCTGGTTTTCTTCAGCACAGCTTTCACGCAATAAAACTCCAGTATATGGAAAGGTTAAAAAGAGTGCTGACCCGCATCTGTTGGCTGTGAGAGATGAGCCGTGCTGAACAGAAGCAATGACATGTTTATTGTCAGGTGTTGAGGAACGGACCGTACCAAATGGCTCCCCAGGTGAGTTTAGCGTTATTGGGTGAGGTGCTTAGAGAACAGTGAGCACTCAGACATGTTTCTTCACTAACATCTGTTCTCTTCCCCCCCCAAAAAAGTGCTACATGTGGTTACATAAAAAAAAGTAAATAGGAAATCAAAGCCCTCTGACTCTACTGCAACCAGGTCCCTCTGTTTTTTAAAATGTCAATTTAAAATGCTTTTTTATTGTTTTAAAACCTATTTAAATTTTCTCTGTGTGTCTTGAATCCTTTCAATGCCACCACTTGCTACAATGTGAGTTTCTGGAAGGCGATAAGTGCTTTATGTGACGTTCCTGTAGTTCAAACAATGGAGTAAGACGCTATACAAGGTCATAGATTTGATTCCCATATAATTAACTGATAAAATGTGAACCTTGAATACATGTACTGTAAGTGGCTTTGTTAAAAAAACACAGAGGAAGGGAAGAAACAGCTAAGGAATTGAGGGCGGCCTTGCTATTGTAAAATATGTGGTCAGGATTATTTCTGTTCATCATGTTAAACAGCAACATCATTTCAGTTTTGTTTAGAATTTGTACTTTTGTGCCTTTAAAAAACCTTACCAGGCTTTCTAGGAGTAAAATACTGGCAACACTAGCCGCATTTCCATTACCCTTTAAATTGCTCAAATTGCAATTGCGAATAAAAAAAAAACGCCTAATGGAATCGCGTCAGTTTTGCATAAATATATCCCATATATCGCAAAAAATGTCCCAGGGTTATGAATATAACCCCTGTTCCTTGAAGGAACGAGACACTGCGTCGGAACGCCTTCAGCGAGACCACGCTCTGAATCTGCTGTGAAATCCATCTAGATTAGAGACAAGTGCGGCACCCTCAGGTGACGCCACTGACTGGGTGCTTAAGAGCACCTGCGGTGAATTAGACTGCAGCCTCATGAATGAAGCAAGCGCAGGT
>JAUYWG010000042.1:1736594-1750155 GCA_034779775.1 Enteromius afrohamiltoni
GAGATCCAGGATGGGCCTCAGCCCTCCATCCTTCTTCGGGACAACGAAGTACGGGCTGTAGAACCCCAAACATACTACTGAAGGTAGAACCACCTCGATGGCTCCTTTCCTTAAAAGAGATGTTATTTCCTGTTGCAGCACCGGAGCTTGATCGGGGCGTACTGACGTGCGAGTCACACCACTGAAGCACGGTGGTTGACATTTGAATTGAATGTGGTAGCCCTTTGATATAATGTTGAGGACCCACATTGAAATGTTCGGTAGGCACATCCCTCGGGACTGGTGTCCAGTTGACAGTGCAACGACTGACCCCCCTGTTCCAGCTCGCCGGTAAGCTGTGAGTCTTCCCCTCAGGGGAAGCGCATACTCCAGCCTGTCTGAGACGCATGCCAGAGCAGGCTGAAGAGCGCAAACAGAAAGATGGGGAGGAGCTGTAGGTGCGTTTCGTTGCGACCGCAGCGCCTCCCGGTGGCTTATGGATGAATGTCCTACCTGTCCCGAATCAGGAGACTCTGAGACTTTTTTGCCGTAAAGAATTCCCTTAGGTCCTTCTTGGGTTTTGAAGACGCCATAGGGCTGGTATAGCGTCTGTCCTCCGTACCCCGGTCTCGCGGGGGCACTCGAGAGGCCACGCTCTGTCTCTGACTCCCCTTGTACGCTGAAGAGGAAGTCTGATAAGACCGCTGTCTGCCCCCCTCTGTGCTCTGCGCTGGAGAGAGAAATGAATGCAGCGCCGCTAACTGTTTCTTTGCCTCTTGATGTCTTTCCACCACCACATCAACCATGCCGCCAAACAGCCCAGATGGTGAGATAGGGGCATCCATTAAACACACTCTGTCCTGGGCTTTAACCTCCGTCAACGTGAGCCATAAGTGTCTTTCCGCCGCTACGAGAGCAGACATAGAGCGCCCCAGGGCTCTAGCGGTCTCTTTAGTAGCCCTGAGTGAAAGATCGGCTGTCTTCCCCAGCTCCAGGATATCCTCCGCGTCGATCTGATCCCTCTCACTCAGCTCCCTCAGGAGATCTGCTTGATACGCCTGCAACACAGCGAGTGTGTGCAGGCATCCTTCAGCCTGGCCCGCCGCTGCATAGCTCTTGCCCACCAGCGCTGATGTAGCTCTCAACAACTTGGAAGGTAAGGCTTGCTCTTTTTTTTTTTTTATTGAAGATGTTCCCGCTGGCGAAAGATGATACGCAAGCATCTGCTCGATCTGAGGCATCCTCTTGTAGCCTTTTTCCGCTAAGCCAGCCACATGACCATAATAATCAAAGGCTGGAACGTAGGTGCGTGCAGAGAAAGGTCTAGCCCAAGACCGACACACCTCGGTGTGAAGGTCCAGAAAAAAAGGCAAACTGTGGCGGGAAGGTGGCGGTCACAGCCACAGAAATCGTTCGTCCAGCCTGCTTGCTGGGGGTTCAGCTTGCGGTGCCTCGGGCTAATCCAAGCTGAGCCGCTCCTCAGTGCGCGTTATAACTTCTATTAGTTCGTCATAGCGCGGTGACTGGGGCAGTGGTTGATTATCCACACTAACTACATCGACCTCCTCGGAGGACAAAGAGTGTTGTGCAGACTGGCTTTCTGCCTGAGACGAAGTAGCCGCTCGCGGCGCTTCTTGCCCTGGGTTAGAGGTGTCTCTGATGGGCTGAAATGGAGATAGAGGATCGCTCATCTCCATTCCTTCCACCAGATCCACTTGTGAACCCCATGACTGCAGGCACAGATGGGGGAAGCAAGGCAGCGCACTCGTGAAACTCAGACAATGCGGACTTCAAACACCATTGCCTAGCATCCATCTGGCGAATCTCCACTCTCTTCCCAACAAACCGGAAAGACTCCTTCTGCTCACCTGGATCAACAAGGATTTTTCAAACTCTGCTGCTCTGTGTTTCATGGAAACCTGGCTAAACGACGCCATTCCAGCAAGCGCATGTAATCACAGCTTTACAGAAACTCGCTGATCTCAACACAGAGACACCTGGACTCTGTTACTATCATTCTCGGGGGCTTTAATAAAGCAAATGTCTCACGTGAACTGCCAAAATACAAAGTGTATGTTTCATATCACACCAGAGACAGTAATATACTGGATCACTGTTACACGGCAATAAAGGATGCATACCACACTGTCCAATGAGCAGCTTTGGGACTCTCTGATCACTGTTTGGTTCATCTTATACCGACCTACAGGCAGAAACTGAAATCAGCTAAACTTGTATTAAGGACTGTACAAAGATGGACTAATGAAGCAGAGCGGGCTGCTTTTCTCTCACTGATTGGTCTGTTTTTGAAGCTGCTGCCAACGATCTGGACGAGTTCACAGAGACTCTAACATCATATAAACAAACCATGCAACAAACCATGGTTCACTGCAAAACTCAGCCAGCTCCATCAGGCCAAAAGCTACAGACTCTGTTCTCCTCTGGTGACACAGCTTCAATGTGGAAAGGTCTGAAAGACATCACCAGTTACAAGACATCACACCCCAGCACTGTGGAGAATCAACAACTGTCAGACGACCTGAACGGGTTCTATTGCAAATTTGAGAGAACACCGTTCACACCTCGTGCAACCCCCTCTCTATCTGAAGGATTTCATTGGACCCTTATAGGGCAAACAGGTCTGTGGATGGTGCAGTCAGTATGGGACTGCACTATGTACTGCAACATCTGGACAGAACAGGGACTTACATGAGGATCCTGCTCAGCTCTGCCTTTAACACCATCTTCCCATCACACCTCCCAAATTAATCCAGCTCTCTGTCGCTAGCTCTGTCTGTCAGTGGATTACCAGCTTCCTGACAGACAGACAGCAGCTAGTGAGGCTAGGTAAATTCCAATCCAGTACTCGTAGCATCAGCACTGGAGCTCCTCAGGGTAGTGTTCTCTCCCCACTGTACACCAACTACTGCACCTCTAAAGACCTCTCTGTCAAACTCCTGAAGTTTGCAGAAGACACCACACTCATCAGCCTCATCCAGGATGGTGATGAGTCTGCTTACAGACAGGAGGTTAAAAAGTTGGCTTTCTAGTGCAGTCATAACAAAATGGAGCTTAAAACGGTGGAGATGATCATGGACTTCAGGAGGAACCCCCTGCAGTCCCCCCACTCACCATCATAGACTGCAGTGTGGCTATAGTAGAGTCATTCACGTTCCTGGGCACCACCTGGACCTGAAGTGGGACACACACATTGACTCCATTATGAAAATGGCCCAGCAGAGGTTGTACTTGCTTTATCAGCTGATGAAGTTCAACCTGCCACAGGAGCTGCTGAAACAGTTCTACACAACAATCATTGAATCCATTCTCTGCACTTCTATAACTGTCTGGTTCAACTCAGCTCAGCTACCAAATCTGACCTCAGAAGACTGCAGAGTGACTTCTGAGCGAATCATTGGCAAAACCCTCCCCACTATCCAAGATCTGTACTTATCCAGAGTGAGCAAAAGAGCTAAGAAATTCACTCTGGACCCCTCACATTCAGCACACTTCCTCTTTGAACTGTTGCCGTCTGGTTGAATCTACAGGGCACTTTGCACCAGAACAACGAGACACAGGAAGTTTCTTCCGCCATCATGTCATGAACACTTAACAATACACGTGGTACACACTATTATGCATTATTTATTTAATACACACACTTATTTACATTGATTATTGCCTTATGCTTATGTATTGATTATATATCCTTATGCTGAATTGAGCTGTTGTGTAGTTTTCACAAGGTTCAAACCATAGCTTTTCACCGCCAAATACAACGCCATATCACATGAGATACCGAGTAAACCTACTAGAAAACACACTCATATGAAGCTGTATATGTGACGACAACTTTTAAAAGCATTGGTTATAACATAACATTCTGCAACTAATTCTGTTAAAATTAGCCTTTATTGATTAAAAAGTACCTGTAAATCATATTTTTGTGTGAAAATGAATAAAAGTTGTAGGAGTTTTGCTGACTCTAATGTTCATTTCAACTGGAAACTGCAGCGATTCATATTTACAGGTTTGTTTTTTTTAAGTTTTTACAGAAATGTATGAGGCACTCCAATGAGCCTAGGTTGTAATTCATCATTACAAATTTACCTAAAATTAAAAATAATACTATATATATATATAGTATAATAATTTACTACATGTTTGTCAGTACATTTGGCATTACACTTGTTTTCTATGTACTCTGTGTTTTGTGTCTGTTTTCATGTACGGACTCAATCAGTCCCACCTGTATAAATACCAGTCTGTTTGTTTGTCTTGTCACGGATCATTGTCTTTCTGTTATGGTGTCAGTGGTTTCTGTCATTCTCCGTTTGTCATTCTCCGTTTTTCTTGCTGTTTGTATTACCTACCTGTTCCTGGATCTACCTGTTCCTGGATTACCGCCTTAGCCTCGCCCCACGGACTCTTTTACCATGGTATTTTGACCCTTTGCTCTGTTTATTGTTTACTCTTCTGCCTCTGCCTCTTACAACACTGTTTGCTGGTCCTGATGTTGATTGTATGACTCTGAGCTGGAATAAATACCCTTTGCACTTGAACTTGCACGCTTCACATACCTGATTGTAACAGTTTCAAATATAATAGAATTATTTGCAAAATTACATGTAAAGGAAGAACATGTAGAATGATAGAAATGTAAGCTTTTTAAAATTATTTATTTAAAAAATTAAATGCGTACATTTTTAAGAGCATCCTAAAATGAATTACTCTGCCACAATTCAATAATGTTTAAAACCTGGCATGTTGTACTTTTTGAAAAAAAGGGTCACTATGAATTTGTATAACATGCACAAACTGTAAAAAAAAAAAAAAAAAAAAACATAAGTGTGTGTATAATGACATATTACTGTATTAAAGTAATACTACTGTATGTTACTGTATAAAAATAACATCAGCAAGTTACCATGGCTGTTATCAGAAGTAATCAATCCTGGCAGCACTGCTGACTCAGGCTGGAAATCTCTGTGAGAACTACAGTGATAAGTAGATGAATGAGAATCAAACCACTAACCACAGAGCCAACAGGAGGATGATTAAATCTGAACAGTGGAGATACAAGAAAAAAGTCCTAGTGCTTTAGTTTTGTTCAGTTCTTTTGTTAATTGCAAAAAGGCCATATGAAGTTATTTTTCATTCTTCTTTGAGAGCTAAAATAAGTTTGAAAAGGCTGAGCGACGCTATACTTTTTTCAAACATTGGAGGAGGGATGTAGAATCATGCAAATAGTGTAGTGTCCCTGTCATCACACAGGGGGATTAGAACCCACACAGACCACATTGGTGAGCATCCCCTGCTGGTCTCACTAACACCTCTTCCAGCAGCAACCTAGCTTTTTCAATCTAGGCTGCAAACAGAATGCATTTTTTAAATTATTAAATGTTAATTGATTCCATGAATGTTTTACAACTCTGTGTAACTATGTGTTAAATACAGTTATCTAGACTTCAGAGTTATGGACTTTATTTGGACTTTGGGAAGAGTTTGTCTTTATATGTAATTGCATAATTAAACCAAAACTTCAGCTATTTGAGTGCCAAGTACTCTAAATAAAACACTTCTGATTGGCCATCGCCTTCAGGAAATAAACAGATATGCCTGGAAAATGGACAGGATTGGGTTACATATGATGGCAGGAAATGGGCAATTTTGAGATTGCCGTGGGTATATCGCAGTTTTAAAGAGACAATGTTTAAAACAGTTGTATTGACTGAATTTGCAAACTTTAGGTCCTGTACAAACACCAGTGTCACATGTTAACTACGTTAACAATGTCATTTTCACCAGAGGGGGTCTTAAAAAGCCATAACTTCTGCCATGATTTACTCACTCTCTTTTTGAGTGAACCGTTACATACGGAAATGCTGTATAATCTTTCCATCTCTTTTTCTCTCTCTCTTTCAGGCAGATGTTTTGTCTGGGGATCAGAGCAGTTCTCCTAGAGAGTGTTTACTTGCTGTTTCCTGTGGGTGCTTTATGTCCGATGCAGTGCAACCGATGTATCAGGAGCCTCCTCTTACTGGAACACATTTACAGATAAGAGCCACCGCACGCCTATGTTTACAATAAACACCCAAATAATGAAAACTGCATGCTTTCTAAAAAAGAATGCGTTTGGTTAAAAGTCTTGAGGGTGCATATTACATGTTATTTTTTTTAATAATGTGCACTTTGTTTGAATACCAATATTTCTTGAAATCCTCCAGGTGGCGCAAAAGTTTTCTCATTACAGATCTTCAAGAACTCTATATATCATTGGCAGTTTTATAAACGTCTCCACTTTTTTTCGATGCAAGTGCATTGCTTGTCATTGCTCATGATTTGGATGATATATTGCCTTAATTGTCATGTACTAATTATCAATAGCTGACTGCTCCATCGCGAGATCTGTTTTATCAGTTTGTACACTGATATATCGAAGTCGTCATTCTGAGTTTTATTTTCCACGTCACACAGTCACTTATGTTTTTTGCACTAGTATTTCTGCCCTGGAATTAGTCAATGTTGACAGGAAGGACCATGTTGAAAAGAGCCTTCATGTAGGAGAATTCAGCAGGTGTTTTCAGTATTCAGAAGAACCTAAGTCAACATCCATACACAAACCCAGACACACAGGGACAAGATTGCCATTCCACATGTTTTATATATATATATATATATATATATAGCCTGGCGCTCTCTCTCTCTCCTGCTACACATTAGATCCAAGAATATATATTTCTCACAGTAATATTTATTTCAGGGGAAATATTATTTATCTATGCTGAATAAAAGTACTATTTTCTTTCAATAATGAAAATCTTACTGAGTCTAAACTTTAAAATATATAGTGTTTTGACAGTATCATATACAAAAAAATTAATACACCGCTATATAATGCTACAATAAATACTGGTCACTCTTTAGTTTAATGTCCAGTTCTCACTATTAACTAACTATAAAATATGACTTTTGCCTGGAAAAGCTCTGCTTATAAATAGATAGTAAGTAGTTGTTAGGTTAAGGTTGTTAAAGATCTGCAAGGCTCTACCCCCAGCCAACCACAGGGCTTACTCTCCCCAGTATTCTAATCAGCATCACCTGCACCTCCTCATCACTGCAATCACCAGCCCTACAGTATATAACCACACACCACCCCTCAGTCTGTGTCCGGGCTCGCTTTGGACTCAATCAGATACTCCTTGAATTGTGACTACTGAAATACTTACCCTGTACTTACCTCCTTGTTCTCTTTCGTTCCAGTTTGTCTCCTGTGTTCCTAGTGTTTGTGGTGTGTGGTTGTCTCTCAGCTCCAACATGTCTCCTCTGTCTTCTGGTGTCTACCTTTCTCCGATGATCCTGCAAATGATAAAGATATCTCTATTAGTCTTCCTTTACGAAACTCTTGGATACTCACCTCTCAAGACCGGTCTTCTCTGTTCATACTCTGCTGTGCAAAATAAACAACTTGTTATACACACTTAACTCCTGTGTAAAGTCTGCTTCTGTAACAAAGGTCTAGGGGTTGAGTTAATATATAGAATATGTTGATGCAGAATAAGACATTAATATGTCCTTTAAGTACTAAAAATGACCATACTAATCTAATAATCAACTAGTTAGATTAGTGAATAATGTAAATGTAAATACTGCTTTATACATATACCCAAAGGAAATCTTAGGTAAAAATATTTAACCATAACCATTGAAAAACATGTCCTATATTCACATTCCTCTGGCTTTAAAGGAAAACAGACAAGCAGCAAGGCACACATCTCATTTTTAGTGCGTGCAGTGTTCAGTCCTCCCCCTTCAACTCCTATAACCCTGCGACCAATGAGGAGCTTTCAGCCTGTGATGTTAGGATTCATGCCAGCGACTTCGGTGCCGACAGGGAAAACACGTTGCTCAGAGTCTGGACGCGCTCTCGCCACTGTGTCCCGCTGAAGTCCTGTGAATGACAGACACGCAGCAGACGGACACTAATCCAACACGCCTGTCTGGGTGAGTTTGCTCTGACTCTTTCTCAGCCTAATATGGGATGACATTTACCTGTAAGAAATGTAAATCTCACGCTCAGATACTGGTTCATCATCTAATGCTCTTCTTGAATGGAGACTGAGTACTTTCTCTGAGAAAGTTTGACATTAAACTTAGAAAGCTTGGCTTTAGTATTGCTATTTGTTTATATATTCTAGCATAGATTCTGAAAACACTGCATAAAAAAATATATATTTTTATGAACACACAAAATATGAGGATGTTGTATACAATATACTGTATACCATGGGGTCACATTTCCAGTTATTCTACATTCTCATGTACAATTACTCCTAATCAACATAAATGTGATGTTTATTCTGATCGGATGTCTTTGATCCAATGCTGTGGTTAAATTCCCAGAACAGGAAAAGTGTCCAACTAAATGCATGATGTATAACAATGCCCATGAGGATGAATGAAACCTGGGTTTGGTGGGGTTAATGAATAGACCTTTATTAAGTTTATTATGTATGAAGGGAGAGGTGTATTTGAGGGCTTTACTTTCTATAGAGCCCCTTCCTGCTGTCTTTTGTCCTGAACTCTGACTGGTATGATCAGTTTTTTTAATAGCTTCTGTTCCCTGTCTCTGTCTCCACTCTCCAGATGTGTTAAATTTGGTGCTTTAAATTGTCATCTGCAGGTTAAGTGTTGCTCTTTATTGTGTTTCAGAACTGGAATGTCTTATCAGAATTTGTTCAGAATCTTGCGAGTGAGTCAATAAACACAATTGTTTCCTCTTGTTATGTGTAGACAAATCTATACGAAGTGTTGGTGCAGCTGGCTGAAATTACATTTAACTAGATGCCTCACTACCAGTGTGGTTTTTTCTTGACAGGACAGAGCATATTTGGGGCTAGATTACATTGTTGTACCTGAGGCAGAACCACACGCCATAGAGCATGTTTAACCCTCATCTTCAACTGTTTGTTGAAGTCATACTACAACTTTTTTTTTTTATAAACAACAATCATCTGGTCTTCACCAGCTTCTATAATAATACAACTCTACATCTTGAATAACACATAAGAGATTTTGTTATTATTTATCCAAAAGCAAAGGAAGCCAAAAGGCTGAAACCATTACTGAGCCTTGTTCTGCTCCATAGTTTCCCTGTTGTGAATCAGAACAACATGAATTCAGATACATCAACAAGAAAGGCTGTTGTTGTCAGAATTGCTGTCAGAAGCAGAGCACTTTAAAAATGTACACCTTGTGTGTGTGTGAAATAGAGAAAGAGAGAGAGATTGATCAAATTTGACCATACTTTTTTTTTTATGTTACAAAAGATTTCATTTAAAAACATTCAGTCTTTTTTTGTCACTACCAATAATACTTAGAAATCTGCAGACTAAAGACAGAAATAATTGAAAATTTGGCTTCAATCTCACAGGAATTAAAATACAACATTGTAGGATTTAACTGTATTTTAATCAAATAAATGCAGCCTTTGTGAACATGACTTTCAAAAACATTAATGACTATTATTCAAACTATTGACAAGTAATGTACATGAAAGTACTGTGTGGTAGGATAAAGCCTCTTCTCTAGCAACTCTGGTTTGCGTTTTTAAAGTTACAATTGAACAATTCACAATACTTGTAAAACAATGTCATGAGAACAGACTGACCACTCATTATTCAAATACTTCAAAACTCCTGTCAAACACTGTGCTGCATGGAAGGGTGACAATTTGGCCTTATTTGGCTGCCAAAGGATCCCAAGACTTGCTGTCATCAAGTCACACATGAACTCTTCTCTTTAGTAAAAACTAAAGTACCCAAGAGAAAAATATGATGTCATCTGTCTGATGGCCAAAACTGATGATCCCAAGAACAACGGATAACTGAGTGAGATGGAATAAGATGAGACTTTCATTCATTCATTAAAATATTTCCTCTGCCATTTAGTAGAATTATGTTTCAATGTTTCCACTGAGCGGAATGGGTCAGTACAGTATGGTACGATTAGGTATGAAACACCCTAATCCAGCTAGCGTACGCTTGATAGGCGTGGTGTATGACAAAGTGTGATAATAAGCACAATTCTGCCACTTGACAGTTTTAATGAACAATAATAGCCATTAAAGTATAAAAGGGTTTAAAAGGAAATAAAGACAAAAGCAAACAAAGTCAGTGCTGTACTATGTTCAGGTTCAAAATGAATAAAGTTAATATAACTTAATCAAAGACGACGAGGAACAAACAAAAGGTGCATGAGACCACAAATGCCTGTTTCACAGATTTGCACTTACATATAATTAATCGTAACAGAAGGTAAGTGTGTTTGGAGTGTTGTCCAGGGAGAGGGTCAGAGCAAGGGTTTTTTTTTCCCCCTTGACCACGGAGAGAGGTCTGAGCTTGGTATCCAGTCTGATCCCCAACCGCTCTTGCTCTTGCTCTGATTGGATAATTAAATAATCAAGAAATGCAGACCCAACCATGTTAATTATCTGAACGTGCTCCTCCCGAAATTTGTTTGCAAACATCATTAAATATAACTTTACCCAAAAAAATTGTATCTCACGTTTAATCAATAAAGAGATGTCAGAGCCAGCAGCAAATGTCGGAAGAACTAGCCGAATTTGAGGATACTTTAAGTGGATACTTAAACACTGAATGCCCGGTGATCGCCTGGAGCTACGAAATCAGCATATCAAACAGGCACTATCTTTATAAATAAACCACAGATTTGAGTTTTAAACAACTACATTCTTGCCTGAAAAACTACATGAGTGAAGTTTTGCTTGTATCAAGCATCACCCTGTGCTAGGTGCCCTTAATGAAGGATAACAAAAAAGTGGTACGGTATTGTTCGTTGTACCATTGATTGCATAAATACCATACTGTACCGAACCATACCTCTCACTAAAAACAAGCCATTGTAAGAGTTCACTCATTCAGAGCAGAAATATCAGTCTGCAGCACACTGATTTAAGATATTCTATGAACTAATCTTACTCCAAGGACTGACCTTAACTTGATTTATGAGAATGTCATATTAATGGGTAATCATGCCTTTGGTTCTGATTGCAGTTTGGTTTCACTTAAATGTTGAGTCGAACAGAAAGAATGTGTTGCAGAGAGAGTGAAATGTGTGCTCTCTCATTCTTTCACAGTGACCTCACTTAGTTCAGGTCTTTAACCTGTGCTGTGAATGAACAGACACTTTTGTGTGAATGCACTGCATTGTGTGAACATCGGAATTAAATGACAAGACAGTCATGGAACCGCACTGAAAGAATAGACTTGCTAAACTTTAGAGTGAATTGACCAGTTAGTTTGCATGTCAACAAAACAATTGTCATTAATTGTACACTTTAAGCGCCTGTGGCCTGTTCCAGATTCATGGCCAGTAGAGCTGTCCCTGATCCCTGTGGATTCCGTTCCACTGTAACGGCCAGGTGAGCCATTCTAGTTTCCTGCAAATTCCTTTCTGCAGTCACGGCCAGGGGAGCCATTCCAGATCCTCTCCCAGTCACGGCCAGGAAATTCCATTCGCAGTCCAGTACCTAAATCCAGTGACTCCAGTGCCCGCCCCGCAACCTCCAGTTCTGACTCCTCTCCACTGTGGTCCATCAATGCACCAGCTCCACCGAGCTCCATCACCCCTCTGGCTCCGCCTTGATTGGTCGTCGACCATCCACCGCCTCGGGACTCCACTCCTCTGGCAACGCTTTATCCCTTCATCCCTTTGTCTCTGTCAGACTATTCCTTCCCTCCGGCTCCACCTCAGTCCTCTCTCGCTCCGGCTCGACCATGGCTTTCCAGATCCCCGTCTCCGTGTCGGTCATTGCCGCCATCTGCTCCACCTTGACCTTCCGAATTCTTGCCGTCGGTCTGGCCCATCAGCTTTCTGTCTCCACCTCGGGCCCCTTCTTCATCTGCTCTGCCAACGGTGGGCGGGCTCCTGGAGTCAGCGGCCACTCCTCTTCCTCCATGGCTCCTCCCTCCTTCGTCACCCCCATGGACTGCTCTGTCCTCCTCCCTAGCTCCCTACCACCCCTCTTTGTTGGATGTTTTGAGGTACGAGGACGCACCTTATGGGAGGGGGGAGTAATGTCTTATGTCTTCATGTCATGTCAAAACAGAATTGCAAATAGTATCCAAGCAATGGTTAGGGCAGGCAGCAAAACGTTCACAAAACAAAATACAGTCCAAGATCAAAAATCCAAGAGGGCAATCCAAAGTAACAAATGAAACAGACAAAACAAAAACAAGGCAAGGCTATGGCAATGGAAGAAAACAAGATAAATACAAGAAATGCTTGGTAGAGTCTGCTTACAGCTAAACAATACTTTGCACCTTCCTGTTTGGCAGGCTCCCGCTTAAATGGCCGCCAAACAGGAATTTACTATAGGAGGAAGCAGATGAGGGCTCCCTCTGCTGGCTTGGCGTTACACATAAATATGTACAGTACAAAGATACTATGTTTATATTACTTTTTTTTTGCATTAGAAGAGTCAAAAATTACACACTGTAGCCATGTATTTTGACAAAAATAAATACTAAATAAAAAAGTTGAACACTTAAATCAAAATAATTTCAACATATAGTAAATGCTTCACCAGTGCCAAGTGGTTTTGGAAGGCTTGTGTGTGATTATTATCATTTTATTATATTTTATTATTATTTCAAATATTAAAATATTTGAGAAATGTTCATGTTCTTAAGGCACTATCAGCCAATCACTCTTGTAATGAGGTTTTTTTTCTTCAGCCCAAATCACATGGCATTTGCGTTACATTACTGGATGTAACTATAGTCCAGATTAAACATTCGTAACCATGTGAAGAGTGAAATCAGTAAATGTATCACCATAATAGTTAATAAATTATTCAGATTTTTTGATCCACAGATGATGTTTTTGAAATGCAATCCTGTCCTGGCCTCACAGGCTACAGATAATATCATTAATGTGTGTTTGTTGAATCAGGTCATTATTGACTGGGAGCCATTCTAAACAGCATCAGCTCAACACACACACACACACACACACACGTTGAAAATGTACTGTGCAGTGGTAAACTGATAAAGCTTTGGCTCTGTTCATGTTATCAGTGCCTCAACAGACACCCAGAAACAAAAACATATGCCTGACTGCGGCTGTGCTGATAATTCACCATTATTTCTAAAGAATGGCATGTTTACAGTCACAAATACACCTCACCATATATGGCCATATCATTTACCAGTGTGTTGTTTGCCTGGTTAGAAATGAAAATGTTGTAGATGCACAGTATAGTAGCTTCAAGTCTTTTGTGCTGAGTATGTATCAGCTAGTTAATATACAATGGTTCTCAGTTGATGAGTGACCAGACAGGGACCAGATAGGAACAGCAGCTAAATCACAACTGTAAATGATAGAAGAAATAAACTAAATATATGAGCTGAAAGGTTTTTAAAACAGGCAGCATACACTTGCAGAATAAATATTTTTACACTGAGGAGCATAAACAAATTAGGATCTGTGATGAATCACGGGAGTCGTGTGGATCCATTTGCAACGTTTTATTCAGAGTAGTCGTACAGGCGAGGGTCGG
>JAUYWG010000042.1:1750255-1777923 GCA_034779775.1 Enteromius afrohamiltoni
ATATATATTTAACATCCCCTTTAACCCCTTTAACATCTAACATTACCACACACTCTCTCTCCCTATTCTATTCTATTTCTAGTCTATTTACTCTTTCTATATGTTTTTTTTTTTTTTTTTTGCTGTGTGTAGACTATCTGGGACTTTTCAAAGCACTCACATATTGTTGCTTTTTTGTTGGTTTGATTGCTTATATTGCCTCATTTGTAAATTGCTTTGGATACACCATCTGCTAAATTAGTACATATAAATTTAAGTTGTAAAGAAATAAAGCCATATTTTAAGTAATATTTTCACAACTTTTTTATTTTATTCTAACTGTACTTTTCCTGTCATTGGTGTATGTAGCCGAAAGTGTAAAGAGATAAGAGATGCATGATTTTATAGCATCATTTTTGATGAACCACTGCAGTGGAAAACATTCTTTTTTTTCAACATGAAGACAGACCAAAGAGTTATATTAAATAAATTACAATAATATTCTTTATTCTGTACATTTTGGTAACAAGAGGGATAAAAAATATGAAAATATAACATATATTCTTATTCATATAGGTGATTACAATTAAAGCAACCATATTACTGCTTTCAATAACACTGCAAAAAATGAAATGATTATCAGAATACTTTTAAGTCCTTGTTGCCAAATCATATAGTACAGTACATATAATCCAACCAAAATATACACAACTATATACAGGAAGTGACCTACAGGTGAAACTGGAAAAGTCATTTGAAAAAATCATTGGTTATTACTGCGTCCTCTTGATTGTTAATGTTTGACTTTTTCTTTTTGCCAAAAGTTGAGAATGAGTTGCAGACTTCACTGTCCGCATTGTTTGCCAGTTTGAGCATGCAGAGGGCCGATGGTGTTCCAGGAATGTAAACATTATGTTGATAGTCTGGTGGGGGTTGAATTGAATCCTGTTGATTGTAACGTGTCCATGAACGATTTGGAAAACCTCCACCCTTAGATGACGTCTTATAGTCTGTTTTAAATGACAAATTAAAAATGGTTGGATAAACAATTCAAGCAAACCATGTATGAAGCTGGCAAGACAAATATAATGACTTTACCATGCATGTGATTTCCCCAGGTCCAGTACTGCGGGACAGATGTGTAAGCATAGTAGTCTGAGTCCTGAATCAGTCTGCGCTGCAGTGTCCTACCTGTGTTTATTGGAGTATGGCTAGAAAAAACAAAACATGGACATGTCAGAAAGAGAGTGAGGGGGGAGGGTTGTGGGACAGAGAGAGCAATAGAATTAGCTTTTATTTCTTTTATTTCTCTAATTATACCTTTTATTTGTATAATTGAGCTGGTTCTTGGTCAGGGTTTGGTCTCTGTTTCCCTGTTTGAGCTGCAACGAAAAAAAAAGAGTTAAAATATTTACTCCACTTACACTTCAGAGGTTCGAGAATGTACGACAAACACAATGCCAAGAAGAGAAAAGACCTTAGAATACATTAGAAACAGTCGCTAAAGCACTAAGTGACTTTACTAATTTATCACTTTGTTGCAGTACACATACAAATGTATGGAGCAATGAAAAAAATGCATTTTGTGTATTTTATAATTTATTTATATACTATGCATTAAGAATTTTAAGGTCTAGTTCACAGAAGACGGAAAAGAACACAAAGTATAACTTAAAGGTAGAAAAAAATATGTAACAAACAATATTGTTTGCTCGGTTGAATTATTGTATTCGTTTAATTATTATTATTATTATTTACATGATATTTCTATATTATTATTTATTTATTACTATGGACCTTTATATTATATCATATTACATTATATTATATTATATTAACTACATAATTATTATTAACTATAGTTAACTATAACTATTAACTATATAGTAATTATTATAATTATATTTGCTCAATAGTTAGTTTTACTGCTACATGAAGATATTTTATATATTTTAAATAGCCTATTAAAATTAATATAGCTCAAAGGTAGAATAACTATATTTAAAACAGAATTGATTTGTACCATATCTTACTTTGTATTATATTATATACTATACATTCTGAATACATATTACCATTACTGTTGTTGTTATCCTTTGTCTAGTTCATAAACTGACATTTTCCAAATGTATTTTATGATTTCAATTACATTACAATTTACATGCTATTGTTTACATTTTATCATCCTGGGTGATTATCTGAAGCCTGAAGGAGAAGGTGAAAAATCTGACGTCTCCATCTAGTGGACAAACTTGAGATCATTTTTGTTGATCACTCACTTCATTTGGAGAGGTCGTTGCATTCCTGGTGCCAAGACCTTGGCTGGCTGGACTCCAGGTCAAAGTTTTGTTTTCTATTTCCTTTATATTGTTTCGGGAAGACGTTCCCGTGGGGCTGCAAGGCTTGAGGAACATGAAGTCACTTCTAGATGACTCTGGAGTCAGACACATTTTATAGCAGTAGTTTTGACCTATTGGGTTGTTCCCGTTGACTTCCACGCACTGCGTGGGTCCCTTCGATCCCGGAGATAAGTGAATGTTCAAGTTAGACTTTTTAACGACGTCAGTGGCGGGGTCTTTAGAATGAAATCCACAGCACGAGTTCTTGTCTTTCAGTCCCTTAATTGTAGCCAGGACAATAATTGCCACGAGAAAAGTGAATGAAACTGCCCCCAGAGATACGATTAAATACAGCGTGAGGTTTGACCGGTACTGGGGGCTGAGCGCGAGGTCACCAAAATCAGGCAAGGATTCTGGCACGCTGTCAACAACTGACAACATGATGGAGGCCGTGGCCGAGAGCGGCGGCTGACCGTTGTCCTTGACCAAAACCACCAGCCTCTGCCTCCTGGGGTCGTTGTCCATCAGCCGACGAATTGTCCTGATCTCCCCGGTGTACAGAGCAACACTGAACAAACTGAGATCTGTAGCTTGGAGGACTTCATAAAAGAGACGCGAGTTTTGCCCGGCGTCCGCGTCCATAGCGGTGATTTTAGCCACTAGGTACCCGGCATCAGCATATCTGGGGACAACTACAATCGCCGCGGTGTCATTCTCGGGCAATGGGGATACAATTACCGGAGGGTTGTCGTTCTGGTCCAAAACAAACACGTTGACTGTTACGTTCGCGCGGAGAGGCGGAAAACCAGCATCCTCGGCTTGAACCACGATCTGAAAGTTTCTGAGCTGCTCGTGGTCGAAAGAGCGCAGTGCGTAAATGTTGCCGTTATCAGAATTGATGGACACGTAGGTGGACACCGGCATTCCATGGATGTCATTTTCTAGAATAGAGTAGGATAAGTAGGAATTCTGATCTGAGTCTGCGTCTTGAGCGGTGATTGTGCAAATGGAGGCTCCTGGCGCGTTGTTTTCGGTCAGGTAGACGGTGTAGGAGGGTTGTTTGAAACGCGGCGCATTATCATTGATGTCAGACACTTGCACTAAAATTGTTTTTCTAGTAAAAAGCGGCGGCGAGCCCATATCGCGCGCCGTGAGAGTGATGTTATATTCTGAAATGGTTTCTCTGTCAAGAAAATAACACGTAACTAACGTGTAATAATTTTTAAAAGAGGAATGCAGCTGAAAGGGAACGTGATGAGGGATTTCGCAATCAACATTTCCGTTTTCTCCAGAATCTTTATCCATTACGCTAATGACTGCGATCACTGTTCCAGGTGGCGCGTCTTCTTGAACCGGCGTGGATACTGATGTAAGAATCACTTCTGGAAGATTGTCGTTGATGTCTATGATGTTAACCATAACTTTGCAGTGCACCGCAACCGCTGATGGTCCCTTGTCTTTCGCTTGTACATAAATCTCGTGCATCCGTGCCTTTTCATAATCTATGATTCCTTTTACTTTGATTTCTCCAGTGCGGGAATCCACGCTGAACAGCTCGCGCACTCTCATTGGAGCGTGGCCGCTAAAAGAGTACGCGATTTCTCCATTGGGTCCTTCATCTAGATCAGTGGCGTTTAGTTTTATCACGACTGTGCCTCTCGGCGCGTTTTCAGCCAGCCTCACTTTATAAAAGTTCTGATCGAACACAGGCGCGTTGTCGTTGGCATCCAGCACAGTGATGTTTATTTGCGCGGTGCCAGATCGCTCTGGCGAGCCCCCGTCCACCGCTGTAAGAACCATCAGGTGAGTCTTCTGCTGCTCCCGGTCCAGCGGACTTTCGAGGATCAGTTCTGCGAATTTACTGCCGTCGCTGCGCGTCTGGATATCCAGGACAAAGTGTTCGTTTACGCTCAGCAGATACGAGCGCAGAGAGTTATCACCGACGTCTAGGTCCTGCGCGCTTTCCAGTGGGAAACGCGATCCAGGAGCGGCCGATTCGGAGATATCCAGGTTAAATTCGCTCCATGGAAAAACCGGAGAGTTGTCGTTGACATCTAATATTTCAACTTCTACTCTATACAGTTCTAACGGGTTTTCGATCACAACCTGGAGATGAAATGAACAATATGAATTTTGTTCGCACAACTCTTCTCGATCAATTCTTTCATTAACAAATAAAACTCCGTTTTCTAAATTCACCTCCAAATATTGCCGTTTTGCCCCTGAGACTATTCTAAATCGTCGGATTGAGAGTTTACTGGTGTCTAGTCCCAGATCCTCTGCAATATTTCCAACAAAAGCCCCGTGCTCCAGTTCCTCTGGGATCGTGTAACGAATCTGTGCTACAACTACATCCAGCACCATTAGCGCCAGGCAGGATATCTGCCACGCTCGTGTCCACAGCTCCATTGAAATATAGACTCCTTCTTAATGCGTGCCTTCAAACAAGCGACCAAACAAAGCATTCATAATTAAAGCTTTAACACGGTGGACAAAAACCCACCCAAACGCACAGCAACATTTCGAGAGCGAATGAGCGCGCTAATGATATTGATGTGCACCTCGTACTTCAGCACTAGAGCGCGCGCCTTTGGCCAATGGCACTTGAGTGAGAGAGTGTGAGTGTGTTTGGATGAGAGAGCCAGAAGGGGTGGAGGTGGAACGGGGTCCTGTGTGTTGGGGAGGAAAGGTGCCTCCTGTTATTGCTAAACATAAATTTTTTATACATAATTATATATATTAAAAAAATAAATAAATAAATAAATAAAAGAGAAAAAGTTTGTACCCAGGGTGTTTTGGGTCACTATTGACTGCCATAGTATTTTTATTTTCCTACTATGGAAGACACTGGTGGCTAAAACAGCCTGGTAACAAACTTTTTTTTATTTTATTTTTTTATTGTGTTCAGTAGAACAAGGAAATGCATACATATTTGGAACTACTCAAGTGGGAGTAAATGATGACAGAATTTTTATTTTATGGTGAACTATTCCTTTGGGTAACCATTCACTCTGAATTTCTAAATGCAATTAGCATAAATTTAAACTATAATGCATTTCACAAAACCCTAACCCGGAAATCACTAAAATATGAAATAATTTTGATATCCTCTGACTCAATAGTCTTACATGAAAAAACAAAAACATAAAAAAAATGTTGTGGAGGATAATAACACTACACGATTTTGAAAATGAAATCTGTCAATTCGAACCACTAGTACTGTACCTGCAGAATGGCTCTTTTCTGCCTAATCATAACATACTGTAACAACTTTTGAATGGAACTCATGAGGTATGAGAGATTAGAGAGAATAATACTGTAATATAAGACTCTTAACTTGGTTGTTTTGGTTATTTTAAGAAATAGAAAAGAAGTAGCTCACTCATTTAAATTTCAGTTGATTGGTCAATGAATATAACTACCTCAAATCACTTTAAATAAGCTCAAGTAGTTGATAAAGGGCCGAAAGTGGACAAGTTGAACACTGCCTGCATGTGAGTGTTGTACAAAAGAAGCATGTCTGGAGTCTGCCAATAAGCACAATGATGAAAAATCTGGACAGAAAGAGAAATAGAAGGAAAGCCTGTCAAACATCCAGCTGTATTTACCTATCCTGTGAGGTCACATGCCTTGCATGCATGTTGCACTCTGTCACATTTGAACCCTTTAATTAAAGCTATAAAGAATCCTTTCAGCAGATCCAGATGAAGGAATAATGAATGCACGGTGACTGATTAAGGGCATGTTCACACTGGAGCTTTTAATGTTTGTTGTCACAGTTTGGTTTGTTTTGGTTGGTAAAAAATGTACTCTTCAGAACTCGGATGCTAGTCACTCATGGAGGTAATTAATTCATTTTGTTGATTACCCAAATGAATCATGTATAAAAACATCCTCTGAGTAAGTCTTCCAAGCTCATTGCACCAGGCTAATGTGTTCAACCTGGGATGTGGTCTCCCCATGTGTTACAATCGGCAGATCTCTTAAAGAGGGAATGGCTATGTTTTTGGCTTGCTGTTTGACATGTATTCGAGTGTGCTTGTGCTTGTTTGTGTGTAAAATATTCAAGTACATTTGTCGTGGTGCAGCCTGGATTTAGGATATTATATTGTTACACTTTGACTCAGAGGTCAAATGTGCTACTAGGTCTGTGGTCAGCTGGAGGGTTTCCTTTGGATAATGAAGTAATGTTAAGGTGTAATGCTGTAAATAATGTTATTTATTTATTATTATAATTATTATTAGGGTTGAATAATACATATTTTTAACTATGTTATATGACACACTTCTTGTCAGTGTTGGTGTAAATGTGACATCACTTTGTCATTTGCATTACCAAATGGAAATGAAAAATAATGACTGAATCACTGATAATTGTGAACTTATCTTTAGTTCTTCATGACATTCTTTTTTCTTAACTCTTCCGTTGTTCTAATGTTTGCAGAATGATGGGTGACGTTCAGTTTGTTACGGGATCTCATGTCTCCAAGACGACTCTTACTCTGGGACGAGGTTCTCCCAGCAACGAACCCCCTGTTTTTACCCTCCCACCACGTAACACTCGTGTCTGCCAAGGGGGTACTGCACGCCTTGAAGGGAAGGTGAGAGAGATTCTTCATAGCCATCCTAGTCCGCCAGAAACTGATCCTCAGTAGTGTAATGAAGCAGACACTGTGTCTGCCAATGAATTTCATTCAAGACTCCCAACAATAATCTATTTTAGAAACTAGCTCTATTCCAACACCTAGAGAGCTGCCTCGTTGTCTGCAGTGCATATAGACAGCTGGCAGTAGTCAACCAATGGCCCTGTTTTTCTAAGAGTTTACAAAAATATGTGACCCTTCTTTTGAAATATCAAGCCACCCTCCCTCATCCTCAGCTGATAGCAGAGAAATCTAAAATATTGTGTTAGATTATTTGATGATTTTTCCTCTTGAAAATTCTTATCAGGCACACATCTGTGTTTCATTATGCTCTGTCAGTGTTTTGAGGACAGGAGGAGGTGCGTTTGAACACTTCTTTGAGGTCTCAAACTGACACAGCAGACAAATACAGGAGAGTAAACAGCTTTAACAGGCACATTACACTTTAATAAATAAATAAATAAAGCTTCCTAAAGGGTATATTTGCAGTGATGCCATTTCACTTTTAGTGAACAGATCCTATAAGAACCATTTTGAAGAATATTTAGGAATCTAAAGATTATAAAGAACCTTTTCTGCATTTGAAAGGTTCCATTCTTTATCAAATAAGCACTGATGCCAATGAAAAACCATTATTTTTAAGGGGTCATTGAGTGGCTATTGTTTCGACACTGGAGCAGGTGTAAACAACATCTCCTAAGCAATCGAGGAACTTTGTAATCAGATGTTATAATGAACACAGCAGACATCATTTACTCCGGACATCTAAGAAGACGCATAGTATTACGTTTGTCACGAAATGCAAAGAACAAACGATCCAAGCGCAGTTTAAGTTCTTTTAATAAAGCTCCAAACAACAAACATCCAGTAGTCCTCCATTTGGGAAGAGTCTGAGAGTTAGCTCATAAATTAACATCAACAATCCAGACCTAAACACAAATTAAACAGAGTATATATAGAGAAATGCCTAATGGAATAATGACAAGCAGATGGAAGTGATAAGACAGCTGAAATGCAGTCCAAAAACATAACAAACTACAAAAAGGACCCTCTGGTGGCTGTCCAGGGAATGACAGCCACCACTTATGACAGTGTTTGTTTTGAAGTGCCACAGCCATATTACCCTGCAGTCAAAATCAAAAAGCCAAAAGTGGCTGAGCCTGGTCAGTTTGGGAGACCTCCTGGGAAAACTAGCTTGCTTCTAATAGAGGTGTTAGTGAGGCCAGCAGGGGGTGCTCACCTTGTGGTCTGTGTGGGTCCTAATGCCCCAGTATAGTGACAGGCACACTACGCTGTCAAATATAACTATCTTTCAGATGGTCATTAAAAATCCCATGACACTCATCGTAAAGTTTAGGGTGTAAAAATTTCCCAGATTTTCCCTCCACTGCCCCTCGTCTATGAGGGCCTTCCAATAATACCCATCCACTTTATTGGCTCTATTTCTCTCTCCTCTCCACCTGTACCTGGTGTGTGGTGAATGACTGGTACCTTGTCCTGTGGCTGCTGTTGCATTATTTAAGTGAATAGTGCTGACTGGTGTTGGCTGAGGAAAGACTGCCCCCCCAGATGATTGTAAAGTGCTTTTGGGTGTATAGGATTACACAAAGCGCTATATAAATACTTAATTTGAAACTTAATTAAATTTTTGTGCATTTGTATTAATTTACATAAGCAGGCAACTTTTAAAATGTATTAAATAAATGATTAATATATTAATGCTCTCTCTCTCTCTCTCTCTCTCTCTCTGTCATTTAGCTCATCAGCTCATCTGTTCCAATGGTTTATAGTTTTTAAATGGGTACCGTACTGAATTCAAACTTTAATCTGGATAAAAACTTACATTAAAATCTAAAAGAAGTAGTAGTATTTACAAATAACAGTGTATCTTCTGCCCAATCCTCCTTACTAATATCCTCTGTTTCTCTATTGGGAAACACTTCAGGACCTTAGAAGTCGTCATTGGATTGGTTAAATTATACAGGATTTCCGTGAGGTGTGTGTGTCACATTCTTTAACATTCCACCTGGAAACAAAGATGCTGTAACGCCAAACTCCCTCATTAAAGAAAAAAGCTGTTGTGTATACAGCCGTGACAATAGGCACATATCATATCAATCAAAATATTTTCTTTTCTGATATCTTTAAATTTCATGGCATAGAATCTTTAAAATATGTCAAAGAGATTTAAACAATGATCTGTGGCAAGATTTCCATTCCCCTAAACATGACAAGCCACCAAAATTAAATGTTTAACCTGTCAGTCAAATAGCATCTTTTATTTCAGAAGTCAACAAACAGGGTCAAAATCCCAGTTAGACAGGTTCAACGGAGAAAGAGCAAAATCGTGGTCAAAATACAAAGCAAATGGTTGAAGCAGGCAGCGAACAATCATAGAGAACAAGGTCAAAAACAACAGAAACAACCAGGTACGCTTAAAAATCGCCTATGCGGGTCAATACTTCGTACAGAACTGATGTGAAACTGTGGTATTCGCAGCAGCTGGTGATGATACTGAGTGCTAGCAGGTGTAGAGGCGCAGTAGCTGATGGAAAGTGGGGTTTGTGAGAGAGAGTCTAATAGAGATGTGGTGAATGCAAATATGGGGGCCACTTTACAGCCTAACACCTGTGTACTTACCTAGTAACTACAGTAGATGTGTACCTAGTATGTAATCACTGTGTAAGTACACATTATTACATAGTATCTATCTTTATGTGACTACACACATGCAACAACCCTCCGAGTGATATGTGATAAGTACAACTGTGTAACAGGACATTGGTAACAACACGTTTTCCCCCTTACTAAGTACGCATGTAACAGGACATATTTAACTACATTTTGTAACAACAATATGTAAAAGAGGAATTGGAACAATTTGATCCATGGGCTGGGGATCATTTAGGGGTTTTGTAATTTAGGGGTATGTAAAGTGGGAGGAGTTGGATCCTGAGTTGATGGAGTTGGTGTACCACTGTAATACCAGTGTACTTACATTATAACATTCTGGACACCAACCACAATTTATATGTAAAGCCTAACTTACTGCCTGCTGCTGTGTTACATCAGAGTAATTACAAGCTAAATCCATAGAATCTGTTTACTTAATATATGTGTAACGTGTAAAGTGTAACACAAAAAGTGTTTTTAGTCCTGTTACATATTTGTACTTACGCATAACATATTTAATGGGTTGCTACATATATATGTAGTTACACAAACATAAAAGCTGTTGATACTATGTGCAGTACTTACATTGTGTTTACATACGCATCAAGTTACTATGTAAGTACACAGGTATTATGGACACTTAATATAAGTGGATTTAGAAATATTTTATTTTGTTATTAAAAAGAAAGTCTGCAGCACATTCACTTTTGCTCAGATATTTTGAACTTATTTATACTCCTAAACTAAAAACAACATTGAGTACGTCAAGACCCCACTCCAGCTGACAAATTTCCACCATCATTTGACATTTCCCCCCTCAAATGCTAAAATTGCTGCATTTCAAAAGTGCACAAGCTGTGCTCATAAAGATGTCATAAAGTCATGCTATTGTGAAAAGCCCTAAAGAATGCTGTTACTTTTCCAAGACTTCATGCATACAACTTTTGAATGAAGAACTGATTAAAAATATCCAATCCTTCAATCAAACCAAGAGACCAGAAAGATTTAAGGGTAGTTTTCAGTTTTAAAGCCTTTTATACTTCAGTAATTTTCATTAGTTAAATTCAGTTGCAATTTGAGATTGTTGTACAAAATATGATTATTTAGTTTTGTTTAGGCTACATACTAATGGCCAAAGCTGCACTTGATAGCAGCGCAAGATACAGAAAACTCCTTTTACTTTTGTAACTAATCAAACTGTTTTGAAGGGAAAAAAAGCTATTGTGAATCAGCACTACAGTTTTCTTTGTTTTCCTCAGGTTCTTTGATGTCAGATTAGTGTATCAGAGCTTTAAAACACTTAAGCAAACAGCAAATACAGTATTACTAACAGTTTCTTCAGAGGATATAAAAATTGAGTTGTCTTCTTTATTTAGCATATTTTATTGACATGTAGAATATCAGACATTCCATTTAAGGTCACACAGTCTTGAGTTTCTGAGACTTTTGCTACCTGTAATACTTCCATATGGTGTGGGGGTTTTCAGCAAGTATAACTCTGAACTGCTCCTCGAGCGTAAAGTGTTCTAGCAGACACAGGAAAGCCCTGAGCAGGTACAGCTGCTGAATTGGAGTGAATTTGTTAAGGCTGTCAGTGGAAAGTCTGACATGATCTCCTCTATCTTCATGTATTAGCACTTTGGCAGAATTTACATTCATTTTTATACAGACAGTGTCTGTTTTTGCTGTTAGCTAACATTTCTAGGCTGAGAACAACATCTGAAAATAACACACAGGATCCAGCTTTATGACACAACTTAATGCACTGCACATATTTAATTTGATTGAATTAATTTAATTTCTTATTTATATTGTCTGGATATCAGGAAGTAACGTTCGTGGAAGATTGAAACAAGTAATTTTTTGAAGCTTAATTTCCAAAATTGCTATTTTTGGACTGGTGTGGCACTTTGAGTTTGAGTTTGTGATAATTTTTATTAAGGTAAAATGAACATAAGTTGCATTGAACTCTTTTGAAAGTTGAATGACATATTCTTCATATTAAAGGGCAGAATGTGACTGTGGGGTTGTGAGTCTCACTGTGTTGGGGTCTGTTCTAGTAGTTCTGTTAGACAGCAAAAAGAGCACAAACAGGGATTAAAATACCTTTGTCTTGTGACTCCTAGTTTCCTGTTGTACTCCTGTTTTCTTTCAGGGCACTGAGAGGTGAAGTCAAGCATCAAAAGTTACACTGACACATGATTTCACTGCAGTATTAGTTTGTTAAAAAAATGTTGAAAGGGATAGTTAATCCAAATTCCAAAACATCCTCATGGTTTTTGTCCACTCACTGCAACTTACAAGATCCACAAAGGTAAATAAATACAATACAGATTGTGTCAAAGTTTTACACCTAAAAAGTAGTTAGCATCTGTCAGGGTGAATGCGCAGGCAACAGGCGGAGACTTGAGAGTTGCGATAAGACATAGACTTTACTTTACAAGACAACGAACCATACATACACAAAATAACATTGACGATCGACACATGGGACAGAATGCAATGGGCTTATAAACACTAGGGAGGAACACAACAATAAACAAGAACAGGAACACAACCATATATGGAACACATGAAAACCAAATCAAGACAACTAGTGACACATAACACAGATCTGGGCATGACATCATGTATGTCGCACCTAGAGACATCCATAAGGGGAGGGAGGGAGGGTGGGCGTCCTAGAGGCTGCATGGGGCAGAGTCACTACATCGTAGCCTTGGGCGGCAATCGTCAAATCCCCTCCCTACCCACCACTTCCATGACCATAACCCTTTTACCCACCAAGCCCCCCCAAAAAATTTTTCTTGGGGAGGTTAGTCGACCATAAGGGCCCCGGGTCGTGTGGGTGTCCATAGCAGGAACCGGAACTTAAGAAGTGCTCTGGAAGCGCATAAAATGCTTCCACTAAACGTTTTGACAACACAATCTACACACTGATACCATCTGTATATAAAAAATAGTAAAAATATAATGTTTTCATGTTTGATAACAAGGTTTGACCAATATAATATATACACTTTCAATACACTATATTTAAAATATTTTTTTGTAATTTGGGAATCCTTGATTGCCGGCCTACTAACTCGGTAAAGCTTGATGCATAATAAAATAGATTTAAACATACATGCGTGCACAAGCATATATGTAACGCCGCCCCTGCACTGTGTTTGTTGTAATTTCCCCATGTGCTCTCTGTGACCTAATTTCTGTGTTAGTTGATTATGTCCAGGTGTGTCTTGTTAATTAGCGTCATTGTCTGCCCTATATAAATTACATTCAGTTTAGTTAATCTTGTCCGGTCATTAATGTTATACAGCGTCTGTTTGTGTGGATTCCCTGCCTCTCTGTGTCCTCGCTACTTGGATGATTAAAAGTACTGAAAGTACTGGAACCTGGTATCTGTAAAAGTTCAGGGCCTTTGAGACCTTTCCCTGGTTCTCATGAGAACAAGTTACATTGTGATCAAATCTCGTATAATAAGACGTAAGGACTTTAGTTTATCTGTTCAAGAGCCACCCTATTAAACTGGACATTACTTATAAAGTGATCAACCGACATTAATGTATGTTTTAAAAACTCTTAGGATCTGATGAATTTGATTATAGTAAAATGATCAAGCTAAAAATCTTATTGTAGCATTTGCTTCTGATATTTTACAAGATATATGTATATACTGTGGCCGTCTGAGATCACTGACCACAAACACACACACACAGACAGACAAGAACAAAACCTAAAGTAAAACTACATTATTACTTTTATAGTGTAGAGGGAGACATGCTCTTCGTAGGACCACAGCAAGATCCAGTTCAGCAGCTAATCAGGAAAGAGAATCCACAATAAAACTGTCAGACACCTCTTTCGCAGGGATGAAGAAGCACATAACTCATTTCTTATGGCTGGAAAGAGCTGCAGTGGCAACAATATATCATGCTTTAGACGTTAGGTCTTATTATGGGTTCTGAAGACGGGAAGTGTCTGCAGTTATTCCATCAATATTGTATAGAAAAACGTTCTAAAGACAAACATATTTGGGAGTGGTGTCTATTATAACGAAACAGGTTTGGTTTTGTTGATTTTGAAAAACTTTAGTTGCTAAGGTGCTGACCCAAGTCAAAAGAGCACACTCCCACGTGTTTTTGTCTTTAGATATGGCTGGGCTCTCTTTTTATAATGAGTGGTGGAGCCAGGATATTTGAGGCCAGATAGGGGCCCCTCAAACAGGAGGAAGAGCATTCTATGGGGATATAATCCCCAGGTTATAATCAGAGTGTTTAGAATCCAGCAAGCATTAATTATTTATGTTATTGTTTAAAACATCACGGTTCTTTTCAAAACGGTACGTAATTTTACTATAATTAATTTACTTATTGCATACAAAGCTTGCTTAAGTTTAGTACAATTAGTTTGTCACTAACCTATACCATTATTTTTAAAGATACTAATTTCTTACTGTGCATACAAACTTTTGTTAACCAAAATATGTTGAGATATATATATAAATATATAAAAGTATATATTTATAAGTATATTAATATATACTTATTACCCCCCCCCCCCCCAATCTTGACAGAAAAACATAGAATTGTTGAAATTTTTGCATATTTATTAAAAGAGAAAAGCTAAAATATCACATGGTCCTAAGTAGTCAGACCCTTTGCTCAGTAATTGCTAGAAGAACCCTTTTGATTGAATATAGCCATGAGTATTTTTGGGTTTTCACACCTGGATTTGGGGATCCTCTGCCAGTCTTCCTTGCAGATCCTCTCCAGTTCTGTCAGGATGGATGGTAAACGTTGGTGGACAGCCATTTTAGATCTCTCCTAAGATGCTCAATTGGGTTTAAGTCAGGGCTCTGGCTGGGCCATTCAAGAACAGTCACAGAGTTGTTTTGAAGCCACTCCTTCATTGTTTTAGCTTTGTGCTTAGGGTCATTGTCTTGATGGAAGGTAAACCTTCAGCCCAGTCTGAGTTCCTGAGCACTCCGGAGAAGGTTTTGGTCCAGGATATCCCTGTGCTTAGCAGCATTCATCTTTCCCTCGATTGCAACCAGTCGTCCTGTCCCTGTAGTTGAAAAACACCCCCACAGTATGATGCTGCCACCACGATGCTTCACTGTTGGGACTGTATTGTAAATTGTATTTTCTCCACACATGCCACTTAGAATTCAAGCCAAAAAGTTCTATCTTGGTCTCATCAGACCAGAGAATCTGATTTCTCACCATCTCGGAGTCCTTCAGGTGTTTTTTAGCAAACTCCATGTGTCTTGCACTGAGGAGAGGCTTCCATCGGTCCACACTGCCATGAAGCCACGACTGATGAAGGGCTGCATTGATGGTTGACTTTCCACAACTTTCTCCCATCTCCCAACTGCATCTCTGGAGCTCAGCCACAGTGATCTTTGGGTTCTTCTTTACCTCTCTCACCAAGGCTCTTCTCCCTCGATAGCTCAGTTTGGCCAGACGGCCAGCTCTAGCTTCTGGTCGTCCTAAGCATCTTCCATTTAATGATTATGGAGGCCACTGTGCTCTTAGGAACACAAGGAGAATGTTTTTGCTTTTTTAATAAATCTGCAAAAATGTCAGCAATTCTGTGTTTTTCTGTCAATGTGGGGTGATGTGTGTACATTAATGAGGAAAAAAAAGAACTGTAATGATTTTAGCAAATGGCTGCAATATAACAAATAGGGAAACATTTAAGAGGGTCTGAATAATTTAATTACCCACTGTGTTACAAGACGGTCCTCTGTGGGGCTGTCCGACCGTCATCAGTGGGAACCTTCCCCGGAGTTTTAGTTCCCACCCGGACTGCTTTTTCCCGAACACCTGTGGGGATTTCCGCCACAGGTGTTCCACATTATCTTCAGTATTTAAGGGACTCACGGACTGTTATTCAGTGCAAAGTTTTGATCGTTACTGACAACTCTGAGCGCTTTTCTGGTTTACTCTTTGGACGGATTTTGCTGCATACTTGGATTGTTTATTTTGACTCTGATACCTGCTTGATACCCTGAACCTTGCCTGGACCTTTGATTATTGCTTGTTGCCCCGAACCTTGCCTGGACATTGTTTCTGATTCCTGCCTGATACCTCGACCTCCCGCCTGTTTTACGGTACTGTTTCTGATCTGCCTGTTTTGTGATGTCTGCTCCCAGTGACCACAGCATGTACGACTATGATTTTGACAATAAAATGTTGCAAATGGATCAACCGCCTGATGAACAATCATTACATAAAAATTCGCCACACACTCATCCAGCAACAATGTACGAGCTCACCCGGGAAGTTTCACGCCAGGGCTCCATGTTGCAAACGCACCATCAGCAACTGGAGAAACTTACCCGTATGTCTGAGGAGATGGGGCAGTCCTTGCAGACATTGAACTCGTCCATGAGAGCGCTGAGCACTGCCATTGCCGCTCTCACCACTTCACCAGCCACCGCTCCCGCTGTGAACATTGCACCACCAGCTCCACCCCCAAGCACCAGCCACGCCGCACGTGTATCACTTCCTGAGAAATACGACGGCTCCCCAGGAAAATGTCGGGGTTTCCTGATGCAATGCCACCTGTACATTTCCCGCCAGCCTGGTCACTTTCTGGATGACGACAGCTAGTCGCTAGTCTGCTCACTCTTGGTGGGACGTGCTTTGGAGTGGGCGATCGCATTATGGGAGGGGCAAAACATATCTTTACACAGCTACAATGAGTTCATGCATCGAGAGGTTTTCGATCACGCCACGGATGGAAGGGAGCCTAGTGAGGAGATCCTCAGCCTGAAACAGGGAACCAGCTCAGCTGCCGATTTCACCTTGCACTTCCGGACGCTCGCCGCATGCACTGGCTGGCCCCCAGAACCCCTCAAAACGCTATATCGCAAGGCACTGACCCGGGAGCTACAGTCTGAACTCGCCTGCCGTGATGAAGGGAAATCACTGGAGCAATATATGGATCTGGCCATTCAGGTGGACAACTTAATGCGATCCAGATGGCTACGCACTCCAACTGCTTCACTCTCCTTCCTATCTCTTCCTACTCAACCCAACCTCGAACCCATGCAAATCGGACGCACTCCCCTGACCGACGACGAGCGTACAAAGAGGATCAGAGACAACCTGTGTCTCTACTATGGACATCCGGGACACATTCGAGCTAATTGCCCATTGCGTCCACCTCGATCCCAGCCACCTCGGGTGAGTTCCAGTTCTTCAGAACATTCTATGATGTTACCTGTCATGTTAATAGTCAAGGGGGAAAAGATAAATACCACAGCCTTCATTGATTCAGGGGCAGAGGGTAATTTTGTGGATGAGACATTTGCTAAGCGCTTGAATCTTCCTTTGATTTCATGTGGTCCATGTGTGGCGGTGGCAGCCATAGATGGTCGTCCTCTGGGCTCTGGAGAAGTCTCCTGCACCACCCAGGACCTGCAGCTTCTCATCGGGCCTCTGCACTCTGAGAACATTTGATTCTTTACCATTCACTCTCCTGATCACACCATCATACTCTGCCTTCCCAGGCTAGAGCGTCACAACCCAGACATTTCCTGGACGGACCGGCAGATCCTCCGCTGGTCCCCTCGTTGTCATATGCGCTGCATGAGATCCATCCAGACCCGGGACACTCCTTCACCAGCCCTTCAGGCAGCCGAGGAAGACTTCAGCATCCTGCCTGCAGAATACCATGACCTCAGGGAAGCCTTTAGCAGGGAAAAGGCAACCCACCTACCACCACATCGATCCACCGACTGTGCTGTGGAACTGCTGCCGGGCGCAGTACCTCCCAAGGGTCGAGTCTTTCCCCTTTCTCAGCCTGAAACAGAGAGCATGCGGGCTTACATCAAAGAGGAACTCGCAAAGGGGTTCATCCGGCCTTCCACATCACCGGCATCTGCCGGGTTCTTCTTTGTACATCATCAGTCACAGGGGTGTTACCATGGACTAGAGCAAGGTCACATCCGTCCTCGAGTGGCCCCAACCCAGAACCCTCAAAGAATTAGAACGGTTCCTGGGCTTTGCCAATTTTTATCGTTGTTTCATTAAGAACTTCAGTCAGGTGGCAGCCCCTTTGACCGCCAGATTACCCGTCAAATCACACCTGTATCCTTCCGTTTGTCTTTACCCTCTCAATACCGTATCTCACCCACTTTCCATGTTTCTCTGTTAAAGCCCGCTGATTCTCCGGAAGGACAGAGGAGCCAGGACGAGGCCGTCACTCAAGAGGTACCCCCCCCGATCATCGACGGAGAGGTCTTCTACCGAGTCCACGAGATTCTGGACTCCAGGCATCGGGGTTCGCAACTTCAATACCTGATAGACTGGGAAGGTTATGGACCGGAGGAGAGGTCCTGGGTTCCTGCTCGGGACATCATTGATCCAAACCTCATCGAATCCTTCCACCGCAACCACCCTGAAAAACCTGCAACACGACCCCGCGGACGACCCCGACGTCGCCCCTCTCGCTTCAGTTTCCGCTCACGGGGGGTTGGTCTCTTTTACAAGACGGTCCTCTGTGGTGCTGTCTGACCGTCATCAGCGGGAACCTTCTCAGGAGTTTTAGTTCCCACCCGGACCCACCCGGCGGGATTTCCGCCACAGGTGTTCCACATTATCTTCAGTATTTAAGGGACTCACAGACTGTTATTCAGTGCAAAGTTTTGATCGTTACTGACAACTCTGAGCGCTTTTCTGGTTTACTCTTTGGACGGATTTTGCTGCATACTTGGATACCTGCTTGATACCCTGAACCTTGCCTGGACCTGGACCTTTGATTATTGCTTGTTGCCCCGAACCTTGCCTGGACGTTGTTTCTGATTCCTGCCTGATACCTCGACCTCCCGCCTGTTTTACGGTACTGTTTCTGAACTGCCTGTTTTGTGATGTCTGCTCCCAGTGACCACAGCATGTACGACTATGATTTTGACAATAAACTGTTGCAAATGGATCAACCGCCTGATGAACAATCATTACACACTGTATATATATAAAGTATATTAGTAAGGATAAATAGCATAGATTTTAAAATGTGCTATTATTAGGAAATCTAAACAATAATAGATCTGTTACAATATCTGAATACACCTTTTAGAACACACCTTTTTTAAAGGCAGATACATACTCCAGAACTGAAGGGGGCAATGGAGTTCACCTAAACAAATTTGATATAATGGAATTAGTCAACTAGAAATTTAAATGGATTGTATGATTACATTCAAATTTATGTTGTTCCATTACAGTCATTGGTCTGAAAACAAAACAAAAATCTAGAAACTAGAATTGTTCACATTTACATTACTTAGAGCAACAGACACACACCTGGTGTAAAGGGCAAAGAT
The DNA here is from genome assembly GCA_034779775.1 of Enteromius afrohamiltoni. NCBI lineage: Eukaryota > Metazoa > Chordata > Actinopteri > Cypriniformes > Cyprinidae > Enteromius > Enteromius afrohamiltoni. The sequence continues at coordinate 1,769,224 of JAUYWG010000042.1, forward strand.
TGTTCCATAAAGAAACGAAAAGGGGAAATAAAATATATATATATATATATATATATATATATATATATATATAAAACATCATGAAGTTCATCCATAACTTTTTAACAGTATTGAAGGAGTTCACATGTATGATACTCCAAATCCAATTTAAATCTTGAAATGCTTAAGTTCAAAAAGTTTAAAAGGCTTTATGTTCATGAGACACACAAATTCACTCTAATGTGTTTAAATGGACAGTGTTCCTGATTATGCCTTTTAAATTAAACCAATGTACTCTGGTTAATTTTTTTCACATGAATTTCACATGAAGCTATTTTGGTGATTTATGTCAAGGAAAAGAGAGTAAGAGAGAAGAGCATGTGTTAATGATATCAGTGTGTTTTGAGTGCTCTGGGAGTCTCTAGACTGATTGTGCTGCAGTATTTCAGGTGCGTGACCTCTCCAGGTTTTAACAGTGAAGGTGAAGCCAGGAAAAAGTGATAACAGGAAAGAGAGAGAGAAACATGAGTTTGAGCATGAGTTTGAGCTCTCTGTCAAATAACAGCCTGATGTTTCGGCCCACTACCCAGTGGAATGTGAGCGGTGCGTATCGGTTTACTGCGTAAACCTTCATGACCTAAGGCACATTCAGAGACCGTGTACCACCCGTTACAGCTATGAAAAGCATTCACAGTGCATGAAAATTCATTTAATTTTTTTTTTTTTATTTCTTCCTCATAATTAACTAATAATTAACTTATTTGTCTTTTTGTTTTTGGTTATGCATACCCCGAAGCCTCATCAGTCATGCTAATTACCCCTGAACTCCACCAAACTGAAAATAAGTACTCAAAGACAAGTCCTATGAAACATATGTTAAACCAAACAAGCTCAAAGATCTGTATAAACAAGCCAAACAAACTTAATATAATGTTTATATCTCATTTTTGCTTTGTTGATGCTCAGTTAGGTTTAGCGTGGGTGGCATGATATTTGCAAATGCAATAAAGAGTTAACCGTTTCTTTTCCTTTTGCAGTGATACATACAAAAACCAATGTAATAAAATATTTTCAGATTTACATGCATCTGTTTAAGTGAATATAAGCAAATGCAACTCACTGGATATTTCATGCTGAAAGCTGAAAAAACTGCAATATTACTTTGCTGAAATGTTATCACCTGCACATGTTTCCAATGAGGCTGTGTTTCTTAAAACTATTCTTTTGCTGCCTTGCAAGCACTCATATAAAGCAAACAGTTTAGTAAATGCAAGTCTAGTTTATACTCATAACAGTCGGATTACACTTCATTCATAAAGTCTGTGAGTGGATTGTTTATCAGAGTGTGTGGCGTGTGTACATTACTGAATGGATAGCTCAGAATACACTAAATTGAGCATATAGTGACTCTTTTATAATATGTGGTTAGTAGCTGTGCAATGTAAAGTTTTGGCTGTGTTTCAGTAACAGCAGGTCATTAGTGAATATTTGTCTGAGGCCCCATAATGAGGGCCAGGTGGGACAACCCCAATACTGACTCCAGATCAGCCCAGAGACCCTCCGAACTCTGCAAGGAGCCTCAGTCTGAGCTCTTATTTATGAAATCATCTCAGACTCCAGAATTCATCAACATTGTTTTAGTTGGGAGGTTGTCATCATGTTTAGATTACAAACAAGAAATGCCTGTCATCGGAAAAAAAATCGCATCCCATAAAAAAGCATGCTAGGAAAAACATTCAAAAAAAACCCCAGCTGGACGTTCTCTGCACTCAGTCTTGGTTTGGCTTCTAGAAGTGAAATCTAAATGTCTGAGAGTTTGATCTTCCCTGGAATGAGTTTTGGGCAGTAGTTTAAAGAGCTATTTAAAAGATTTTGATTACTAGTGATCTTGTAACATAAAACATTAATTATTAACATATTAGATCAAGTTGGGTATGCTGTCTTTGTCTTATACTGCTGCTGTTGTGGTTGAATGTGCACATACAGTCCCCCTGAAAAGTATTTGAACACTTACTGTATGTCCTAATTCATTACTGTCAATGTACTAGCCACGGAGAGTGTATTTAGTAGTGTTTGTGAAGGTTTGCTTATAGCTATAAGTACAGTATGAGCATAATTCTTTATTACTTTATTTTGGAGTGTCCTTGTTACATACATGTGATGATCAGCTGGATGTGCCAGCTCTCTGGATGGCACTCCAGTGCCCAGTAAACTATGTGTGTATGTTTTGTGTCTGTTTTCATTCATGGACTCCTTTCAATGAATTCATGTCTCCGCCCTTCTCATTCGTTGTCATAGTGTTTCATTGTTGTCTCCACCCACCTTGTCTGTTGCCTTGACCACTAACTCCTCCCCTTAGCCTTGTTAGCATGTCTGTATAAAAGTCCTGTTTGTTTCCTGTTTTGACGCTCGCCAATGTTGGATGTATCCTGTTACTCCCCTTGTGTAGCCACCCGTGTTCCTTGTTTCCCTGTGTTTCTCCTTGTCTAGATTTATCCGCTTTTGAACTCTGCCTGCCTTGGATTTACGCTCTCGTCTTTGCCCCCTGGACACTGTTAGCCATTAGCCTGATTACCGCTAAATACTGGTTTATTCTATTGTCTCTGTCCCTGTCTGCCGTGATTTACTCTGCCTGTTTTGACTCTGTGTAACATAAATAAAGTCTGCGTATGGATCCGCACGCCTCCACCCATCTCTATCGTGACAATACATGTACTTACTGGTGTAATAACAATACACTATGAATTATTACAGTACATGCAAGTAGCCCTATAAGTAAAATCATTATCACAACTTTAACCCTGTTTGTAAGTACATGTAGTTAACTAATATTACTCAGTGCTTAAATGTATAATTGCACTGTAGCAAGGACTCTTTAAAATAAAGTGTAATCCATAACTCTTATACTTAGGGTTAAAAATTTGAACAAACCCCTAAAAATATTCAACATGTAACTCTTCCTGCATTGACAGAGATTATAAGTCAGATCATGCCTCTTTTGTTTTTATCTTTCTGTCACTCGGTTTACTGAACGTACTCTCCTCTAGCAACATTAGTAGACACGCCCTTTACTGCTGATTGGCTACAAGTTTGTTTAGGTACTCAGCCCTGACTTGTTTTTGAAAGCATTTTTGAAAAATCACTTACCCTACCTTTAAGAGGCTGCAACAAAAAAAATCATACATTTGAAAATGAATCAAAACAACAAAGATCACAAATCGCAAAATATGTCCTGTTCATTATTTACATCAATAATCTGACATTAATTAAATCCCAAATTAAGTATGATAATTACATTTATTACTCCAACAACAGTGCTAGTGTTATACTACATGGTTCAAAACACACATGTGTGATAAAGCTACAACAGACTCATGTCTAGTCAATTTCTTTAACAAAACATCATAATTGGTATTTAAAAAGCAGCAAAAGCACACCCCAGAACTGTTGGTTGTGAATTTAGTTCAATATGTGTTGTGTTCAAACCCTGCACATATTTTTTTTTTCATAACAATCACAATGAGGATTCACGTTTAGGTGAATACACTGTGAAAACAATAGTGTCTTCTCTGTCTGGCTCTACTGAAGACTTACTTGCCCTACTTGTGCTGTCAGTATGAATTGTGTGAGAGAAAACAAACAAAAAAGCAGAGTTTTTGTGCAAACAACCCTGTGTTTTTCCTCCCCTCAGCATCGGATGTGAGTCCTGCTGGATTTTTGAGGTAGAGCTGCCGACCACAAGTCTCAGAGTAAAGACTTCAAACTGAGAGCATGTACACAAGAAAAACCAACAGCCGACATAGAGGAAATTCCAGCGCTGCTCTGATTCAAAAGAGAATTCAGAGCAAATATTGCTATTTTTGGGCAAATCTGCAATAAAGTGGACCTGTCACCGTGAGGTACATTTTGACTGAAAGGATGAAAGGCCAGTCTTGACATGCTCCTAGAAACCCTTGCTGTATGGTAAAAGTTTTCTTCTCATTTTAGCCTTGGAATTTTGGGCATCTGGAATCAATCTATCAATGAATCTATTGTCTACTAAGCCATCAAACCGTATAAATTTGTATATGCGATCTGAAATCCATTGCAGCTTGGATTGGTTAGTAGCTTCCTCTGATTTTTGTTTTATATGAAGTGGCTGTGCAGTGCTGCTGGTTTGCAGACTGTGAGGAAGCTTGTGTTTCGTTATTTTACTCTGGTCCTCTTCCAGTGTACAATGTTGAACAATTTCACTGAGATCTGTGGAAACGAGACATGCCAGCATTGGTAAAAGAGAGCCTGAATGGAGGGAGATTATCCATACGGTGTCCTTATTAGACATGGTCGGCACGCAGATTTGTAATGGTTGACAGAACTAAGAGAAAACAAGCAGAAAAGAGATCAATGACTCTTTCAATGGCATTTGTGTTCTTTCTATTATAAATGCATCAGGTGCTCCTTTTATCATGCTGATCTATAACCAATAGACATTGCAATGGTGCAAAAGATAAATACTTCTCTGGATGAATAAAAATGATGCATGATTATGCTGTGCACGCTAAGGCTAAGTTCAGTTCTAAATTTGCTAAGCAAGTTAAGGAAGCTTGCAATGCTATCAGTTACAGGAGTGAAGATGTAAGACTTTTCTGAAATCAAAACTGCTCAAAATATGGAAGCCCGTTTCCACCACTGAATAATAATAAAAAAGGTTACTTTGAGATTTTATCTTTATTTTACTTTTTTTTTTTTTCAGAATTTTGTGATACAACCTCAAAATTTTGACTTATTTTCTCAGAACTGTGAGATACAAACTTGTAATTGTGAGTTATAAAGTCAGAATTGCAAGATATAAAGCCGCAATTCTGACTTTATAATTTGCAATTGTGAGTATACATCATGCAAGTCTGACTTTTTTTCTCGTAATTGCAATTTTATATCTCACAAGTTATATTGCAATATATCTATTGCAAGTTTGTATCACACAATTCGGTGAAAAAAATCTGAATATTTTATTCAGTGGTTCTGGAGGGCCAGAATGCTAGCTATTAAGGTTTTTAATATTACAACAAACAACCAGGCTCATCTAAAGGCTGAAAAAATAAGGTTTCATCTGATATTCATGTAAGGTCCCAAGCCTTCTTGGCTCGGATGTCGTGTCCCGCTTCTCAGCTCTAAGAGAAAATACTCCTGGGGGTTTTCCTAATTTTGGTTTTTAATTTTACTTTTAGGTTTTTACCTCGTTTTAATCTGACTCCAATTTTAAGTTATTATTAAATTTAGATTATAATCTTAGATTTGAATGCTGATTTTGAATTGAGTTGTCTTAATTTAGAAACTTGATTATTCTAAGGTTGTTGTACTTTTCTGTTACCTCGTTCCTTGTGGGACCGTAAGCCATCTAGAACTAACGCCAGCTGTAATGTCGCTCTGTAACACGAACTTCGCCATTATTAAAATTACTCAGGGATTGGGATTTTGATTTCTTAGTAATCTAACTTGCCCAATGTGTTCATTTCAAATGATATCAGAAATCAGGGGGTCTCCGCTCCCATCACACCTACTGCTTTAACAGACACGCCCCCAGTTTGAATATCTCTGGCCAGAATATTCATGCACGCCCCGCCTCTGCACACCCTACTAGAAGTAAAAAAAAATGAATCAAGAAATAATTTATTTATCAGGTAAAATTATTTTAAGTCAATTACATAATCAAACAATGCGAAATTCAATTCAGTTTCAGTTTAAAAGAATGAATAACTTTGATAAACAAGAAAGAATATTAATATAATTTACATTGAAATTCAATTCAGTTTCAATTTAAAAGAATGCAAATCCAAGCCAATTACATAATTTAAGAAAGGAGAATTACATTTAGTTCCAATTTAAAAGAATGCATACCTGATGAACAGAAAAATATGCTGTCACATGGAAGAGGCCTGGAAGTTTTCCAAAGCCCTTACATGTGTAGCGTGGAGGTTTCTTCTACCGAAATTCCTAGAGAACGGTTTCATTTTTCCACCTTATATAGTCCAGACCAACACCCTCCCCAAACCTTTAGACACAAAGGATATTTTGGTTCCCCATCTGTCTCTTGGTGAAGGACACGCCTCTTGGTTGCAAATCCAAATCTATATAAACTTTCGATAATGTTTTGATAATATAAGCGACTGTTGTGAAATTGAGACCATTGTATCCATCGCGTTATTACCTTGAAATTGACACTAGATATGATATTGAAAATACAATATTTTCACAAAATATGACTTTTATGAGTTTTAGTGAATTTTCTAAGGCATTAAAATGTGCTTTGTTTTAACTAATAATTGGATAATGTGGCTAGTGATATGCATGCTAATAAGCAATTAGTTAAGAGACCCTAAAATAAAGTGTTACCAAAATGTCTCTTGTTCATCATGCAACACACATACACACTCAGAATATTAGCTGCAGAACTCTGCCAGTTTTGCTGATAATCAGTTACCAAGTAACTCATAATGAAGGTTGTTCCTGTTTCTGTTCACTGGGTTTTAAGTATGCCCAGAATGCTGTTCATGTTTGTCCCATTGAACCTTTCAATTATGGAACACAGTCACAGTCTTTACACACCTAGCAGCTTCCTTTGGTCAGACTCAGGAATGCTAGGGACAAGTTTTTTGCCATATATCTGCATCTCACTCGTTTGCTTGGACAGTCGTGTTGACTAATTACTGCTGATCTAAACGCTCCGTTTATGCAGCTGTGTGCCTCTACAACAGAGAAACACGCAGTTACCTTTATCCATATTTTTACTGATGTCATTTGAAGTGTTTATCTCTTTGTACATGTGATCTCTGTCAGGTACGTGGTTTTCCGGAGCCCCAGGTTTGCTGGTTTAGAAATGGGAAGCTACTGATAGCAGGAGATCGTTATTCTATGGAGCAAAGTGCTCGTGGAAGCTTTAGTCTGCTGGTCCAGGATGTCCAGGACAATGATGGAGGACGATATACCTGTGAAGCTGTCAATGATGCTGGGAGCCGCCAAGTCACAGTGGAAATCATTGTGGAAGGTAAAGCATCATCTTCACTGTAACCTAAAAGGCAACCGGTTTCAGGAGATGTTTGAATTTCCTTTTTTTGTTGTATAAACTGAAAACAAAAGGTTGAGTAAACTCAAAAATCTGCTGAAGCTGGTTGCCTTAAACTTTACATTTTTCTCAACTTTTGATTTTTTACAGTGTTGATGGGTCTGAGGTTTATCTTGAATGGGTGCAATAGAACGTTTAGGGAAAATGATTCATGTCAGGATTATAAAATAATCTGTCTAACAGATTAAGTTACAGATACAGTAACACTTTAGAATAGGTAACACAATAAATTCCCTCAATTAATTCTTAATTTGCTGCTTACTAAAAGTACAGGGTATAGGATTAGGGATGTAGAGTATGGTCCAGGGCTTGACATTGCCAAATGCGGGTAAAACTCGGCTGTGGCGGGTAAAATTAGTTTCACTAGCCATTTTGGCGGGTAGTTTATTCTTTGGTATGACAATATATTTTTGTTGTAGTTTTCTATAACGGCATATGATATAATAAACGCATTGCAACGTAATATTATGTGCATAAAACTCCCATGAAAACCTATATCAACATTCTGATACAACTTGTTTAGAACGTGCGTTGACGTCTCTGTTAGCAGTGAACATGCCTGTCTGACTCGTGAACTAACAGTTTTTTTTAGTCTGACATTTTAATACTATTTTTGTATTCTTACTTACAGTTGTTTTTATGTATTTATTTTATTTTTGAGACTTTTTATCTGAACGGTTGAATTATTCATTAACTAGAATAATTTTGTCAAAGCTGTTCTCAAAATTTGTCACTTTTAAATAAATCCGAATCAAAATTGGTGCTAAACAGGGCATGGGTAACACAATATTATACATTAAGCAACATTACACGACCAAGTCAACGAAGTTCCCTGAAAACCACTATTGTAAATTTGACATTAGCCTATAGACTTAAGATAGATAACATTACAGGATATTACATTTTAGTTCAGTATTTAAATTTGAATTTATTGAAATTATATTTTGCTGAGTGCGTTTGCTCCATTTGTTTAATAAAAATAGTTTGAGATCAGAGCAGAACAGGTCGCAAATATGCAACACAAAGAGTAGCACAGTTTTTTAATGAATGATTCTCGTTTTTGAATTTTGAAACATTTGAGTCAATAATTTAGTGGTCCATTCATAAAGACAGGCACTTCTTTATTCTTAAATGATTCTCAGTCGTCTGAACTAGCGGATCGGGCCGCATTTTTCTGTCCGAGGCCGGACTGTGTCCGACAGACATTATTAGGATATTTATTTATTACATAAGATATTTATGTCCGAGCACGATCCCAGCCCGACACAGATAAAAAAATAAAAATAAAAATTCTCATACTAATGACACATGCACTTTTTTTGTTTGGAAAACCCACTTTTATTAAGCAACTGTAGGAAGGTGTTCCGAAATGTCAACAGATGAGAGCATCAGCGCACACGGGGCAAAAAGCATCGTTATAACACTGGTACACATTCACGCTGATGTGAGTGAACCCGAGCATCCTTTCTTAATATCTGTCCGAACCCGGCCCAGCCCGCCGGGTACCGTTGGGTATCAATAAAATAAAATAGTCACTTGCTATCACTTACTGGCTGTTTACTTTTCATAGTAGGCTACTTTCATCTTATTTTTCCATGATTTCATATATATGTATACAC
>JAUYWG010000042.1:1778023-1800161 GCA_034779775.1 Enteromius afrohamiltoni
AATGCTGAGTGGCTAGTAAATTTGGAAAACCACTAGCCACAGTGGCTGGTGAGCAAAAAAGTTAATGTCAAGCCCTGGTATGGTCATGTAGAATAAAGCATTAAAATGTGCTTAATTAGCACTAATTAATGGCTAATATTCTTGTAATATTCATGATAAAATAATAAATTAATAGGTGTAACCATAAAATAAAGTGTTACCATAAATACCAACCAAACATAACAAATTTTCAGAAGCAAGTTTATTTGTTGTACCTCATGAGAAAATACAGCAAGTGCGTTACGGGGCAAAGATTAAGCTCTTTTTTACTATACACATTTGCATAATGCCTACCTACTGGTGGCTTTGGCAACTGTTTTGTTGTTGCTGTTTATTTAGTTCTGTTTACTTTCCCCCCTGAAGGAAGATAAATAAATACATGCACATTTAATATTCCTATACTGATATGAACAAATAAAAAAAATCCTGCACACTGCTGCAGAAACCCTGAAAATATTACAGTGTAGAGTAAACAAAACTACTCTGCAACAGAATTACTCAAAAATCTACACTATTTGCACTACAGTATGTTCTGCATTTCTCACGTTACAGTCGTGATTTTTCAGTCGGAACAGTCCTGTTTGCCTACAGTAAACATATCCACAGTTAGAGATGCAGCACATCTGTACTTAGACTAATAAATGCTTAATAAACTTCCTCCGGCATACTTCACAAAAACACAAACATATGGAGCTATTCAAGTATTTTACAACAAGCAGAGCTGCTCAAGCCATGTTTATGACAAAAAGAGAGAAAGAAGAGGGGGGAATATCTGCTTTTTATGTTTGTAATGAATTCTGTGTGTTTATTGATAAGTGGATGCTTTATATTTACAGTACAATTAATATCCTTTTTCATCTCACACAGGAAATGCAGGGAAAAAATACAGTCTTCCTTCCTCCAACAGAGCAGGGTGAGACACATACTGTCTGAAAAAGTAAATTGCATGCATAAATAAATAACAAATACACACTATATACCTACTTTTGTTTTGTTTTGTTTCAAAACAATTGTGTTTTTAACTTATTTCAAAGCCTTTGCTGCCAGCTGCCTGTAATATATACCTGATATAATTACACCAAATTCACAATAAGCAGTTACTGTGATGTGATGTTACTGTGATAAAACATTATTTCTGAGTTTAGTCCTCTGAATTACTAGTGTTACTCATGTTTTCTGTCTTCTGTCAGTAGTGGATCTCTGGGTGCAGTAGAGAACAGACCCAGTATCTGGGGTGAAAGCCCCCCGAAGTTTGTGACTAAACCTTCTCGGCTGTATCTCAAAATGGGACAGAGCGGCAAGTTCTCAGCCAAGATCACAGGACGACCCCAGCCACTGGTGCAGTGGTATAAGGTGAGCCCTCATTAAACAGCATTTGAAGCCACAGGTTTGGTCATGATATGTATTCTCATCCACATTTCCTCATTCAGGGAGAAGAGAAGATCCAGCAGTCAGATCACTTTAACGTGTTTGAGAGGTCAGGAATGCATTTCCTGGAGATACGTCAAATGTGCTCAGAGGATGCTGGTGTGTACTCCTGTCTGGTGGCCAACAGTGCTGGGAAAGCCTCTGCCAGTGCTGAGCTCATTGCTCAAGGTGACACAGAAGGATATAGAGAGAAAAAAACAGATACAGGCTACAGGCACTTTGAATAAAAACCTTTGTTTTATAAATTAAGAATTAGTTCTCATTTTTTCAGCTCACAGTTGCAACTTTATTTATCATATTTAAAATAAAAAAAGTTTGCAAATTACATCTTATAATTGCAGCCAGAGAGGGCCACCAATAAGCCTGGTGCCTTGGGTCTTTGTCATACCATAATCCATATTTGCTCTGTGCTTACATCAGAGCAGATATCAGAGCAGTAACTAGTATATGGCTTTCATTAATGTCTTAATGTTATCCAGTTCAGCTAAATAGCTCACAATTTAGATTTTGAAGTTTTCATAGTTTATTCTATTGTTCTTTTGCAGATGGAGATACTGAAACTGTCACGTAAGTTAAGAGCTTTTATTTAGTCCTTATATTTACAGCTTTCAGTAAATGAAATACAACATTTAAAAGACAATGCAGAATTTACACATTGTATTAATTTTTTTCATTTAAAGTCTAAAGAAATGAGCTGTACGTCTGATAAATATATAAAAAAATATTCTATGTCAGACAAATTATTGATGTCAAATGATTAAAAGGCTTTGGTTACATAATGTAATGACTGGGCTGAGTCATTCGGATCCATTTGCGTAGCTTTATTCAGACAGTAAACAGACAGGTTCAAGGGTAACAAGGCTTTCACAGGTAATCCACAGAAGTAACAAAGTCCAGGCACAGTTCAGGGCAGGCGGCAAGGTTCGTAGTCGATGTAGCAAGGCAAGGTCATACACAGGAAGTCCAACAGGGTAATAAAACACTCGGAATTGTAGCATGGGAACTAGCAATACTTTGCTCTGAGTCCATCTCGATCAATCACTTTAATAGGGACCGAAATGGGCAACACTTAGAACCGACTACAGTTCCATATGGGAACTCACGAGACCAATCGCCTTCGTGTATTAAGAAAAGGCCATTGAATATTGGTTTGCATTTAATTACAGCCAGGTGTACATTATCACTACATGAGTATAAGAGGGCACGGATGTAATGCACTTGCAGCTTTTCGCTTCGGAGCCTCGCTGCTGTGTATGCTGTTGAGTCTGCTGAAGAAGACGGGAAAAAAGGACAGAGAAATCTGGAGAGTTCCTGCGGAGTTCATGCTCTATCTTCAAGGCCGATTCCTGTTCGGGACGGCGCCCCTCCGCGGTTGCTCAGGCAGATATCGAGCTCTCGGCTATGCTCCTTCGAGCCACCGAGGGAATCGGATTGGAGGTACTGCTTGTGCCCCTGTCCAATCCTCTGAGGCTGGATGACTGGTATGTGGGTTCTCGGCCCGCGACCTCGTCGCAGTCCCCCCAGTGCCTTTCTTCCCAGAGGTGCATGAGGAGCTGACCAGGTCGTGGCGAGCCTCATACTCGTCACGCCTGGCCCCCAGCTCCTCTCCCCTCTCCACCCTCGATGGAGGAGCCACCAGGGGGTATGTGTCGATCCCCGAGGTCGAGCGCGCTGTGGCGGTGCATCTTTGCAACGGCTCCCGTCTGAGGCATGTAAAACCTCATCCGCTCTCGCAGCTGGGCTTACCACACCTCTGGACAGGCTGTTACCTTGTTGCACGCAATGGGCGCACTCCAAGTGTATCAGGTTAAAGCGTTGAAACATCTGCACAAGGGTGCATCTGATCAAGGGGTTATGCAGGAACTCCCTGTGGCAACCAACTTCGCTCTATGGGCGACAAACCACACATGCCCTTGGTCAGGTGATGTCCACGATAGTTGCTCAGGAGCGCCACCTCTGGCTAAACCTGGCACACATGGCTGATGTCGACAAAGTTTGCTTTCTTGATGCCCCCATCTACCAGGTTGGCCTCTTCGGCCACACTGTCGAGGAATTTGCCCAGAAGTTCTTGGCAGTCCAGCAGCAGATTGAGGCCCCACTGCGGGCACGGCAGTAATCGTAGCCTAGAAACCCCTGGAGACCCGGCTTGGTTACAGCTTCCCAATCCCTTGCGGTGGTTAATACGGAGGGTACGCCTCGGCTATGCGATTCAGTTCACCAGGCACCCGCCCAGGTACAGAGGCATTCTTTACGCCACTGTCCGTTCGGACTGCATCCGGATTGTGTCCTACTGGCAAAGGATGCAATCGAGCCTGTCCCTCCAGCCGAGATGAGGTCAGGATTTTACAGTCCCTACTTCACTGTGCCCAAAAAGAGCGGTGGGCTGAGACCCATCCTGGATCTTCAAGTTCTGAACCGGTCCCTTCTCAGGCTGCCGTTCAAGATGCTTACACCGAAGAGCATACTAACATGCATTCAGTGCCAGGATTTGTTTGAAGCCATCGACCTGTACTCTAATGTCTCGATTTTGCCTTGCCACAGACCCCTGCTGCCGTTTGCGTTTGAGGGTCAAGCGTATCAGTACAAGGTTCTCCCGTTTGGTCTCTCCCTTATATGAGTCCCATATGTAACATCTCCGTTCCCTCCTTCAGGGAACGTGGGTTACCTACATAACCTTACATGTTATGTTTATGTATTTAATATATTTGATATATTATATTAAATAAATATATTAGATTATATTTTATATATTAAATATATAATTTATATAAGTTGGTGACCCCCATTCTAAAATTAAAAGCCATGTGTAAAGTTTCTTGAGTAAAGACCCAAATAATAAAGAAAATGTTTAGATTTTATTAAATGAAATTACGCTAGTACTGTATTTATTTATTTGTGTATTTTTCTTGTTTGTTTGTTTGTTTATTCATTCATTAATTTATTCAGTAAACACACAAACACTCCCCTGTGGTCCTCTGATGGTCCCCAGACCCCAGTTTGAAAACTCCCCTAGCTCCAGTGCGTCTTTACAGTCAGCAATGCACTTGACTGTTGATGATCTTTCTTTTTATAGCATGCCCAAACCATCTCAAGTCCTTTCTACACAATCTATGGTCAAGGACAGCACCAACGGTCTGGACACTGAACAAAGATTCTCCAGCACATCCGTCCAACCTGCAACTGCAGAGACACAGGCACCGGTGTCCACTACTACTGTAGTTAGTCTTCATTCTGTGACCAGAACAGAGGCACCAAAAATAACACCATCACCATCCTCGCAACCTCTCAGCAAGCCCACAGATGGAAGATCAGCCGCTGGTCAAAAGACATCAAACTATGTGAATAAACAAAGTCAAAACATTGTAAAGAATGAGTCACATGGCATTAGAAGAGCTTGGGCTGCAGGAGAGATTCCTGAAGCATCACGGCCGGAGTTCAGCAGAGATGCCCGTCAGGAAACCAGAGAGAGCAAAACAAATTTCCTAGAAACTCCACCCAGCTTTGAGTCCCAGCCTGAGAGCCGAGAAGCTGTGCAGGGTGAGAAGGTCACGTTCAGATGCCAAGGTGAGTTAGTCTGACAGTCAACTGATGTGATTGGATTTAACGGGTTATTCCAATTTAAAATATTTAAAATATATAATAAATTGCAACTTCACCATTACAAATGTGTAATTATGAATATAATTAAATTCATGACATAGATAGCAATAACATGAACATAACAATAAATGAACATAAATAGCAATAACATTAAAGTATTTTTTATCCTTAAATCCTAATCTTTTTAACCTTAACCTTAAATGCAAGGACATTCAGTTTACGTTTAACCATATTCCGATGAAAGTAGAAGAAATTATAGAGTTAAATGGACTGTAAAGTTGGGTCCAAACACTCGACTAACTGCATTTAATATAAATGTAAACAATAATACATTTGATTTTAATCACAATTAAAACATGTATGTGACAGTCAGTTAAACAAGTGTATACATATGAAACATTTACATGTAAATACAATTTTGAATCCCACAACCTGTAGATGTTGTGGGAGGGTGTGTTACTTTATGTGGCAGATGAAGGTAAATGATGTGCTGCTGTGCTCTGTCAGTGTCTGGGTCTCCTGCGCCGACAGTGAGCTGGCTGAAGGACGGAGCTTCTCTCAGACAGCGATCAGGCATCAGCACACAACAGGAGGGCAGTCTGCATGTTCTGAGTCTGGAGAGTGCTCACATAACTGACACGGGACAGTACGGCTGCACTGCTACCAACAAAAGAGGAAAGACTGCTGCCCACTGGAGCCTCACTGTCAAACGTAACAATCCACCAGTCACTTTACACATCTACTTTTATAGATAGCTAAGTACAATAAAAATGATGATTGAAGTTAACATGTCTGTTCTATAGTGTATTGTGTGATTTTTAAATCCTTATATTATTTGTCTGCATACATTTTTATAAACTTATCTTTTGATTTTATTTTTGCAAGCTCATTGTTTGTGATGAAACTGCAATACATTTTTTTGAGATCTTTTGATTTATATAATGCTCAAAAGAACTGCTTGACTAAGTTTTGTCAGAAACATTTTCCATGCCTTCACTGTTTTTTTTTTATTTTTTTTTTTATTAGTTTAATGCATCTTTTTAAATAATAATAATATTATGACGATTATTATTATTTAAAAAAATGCATTAAAATAATCAGTAGTTATGGACATTTTTTTTAACAATCATGTAATAATACTTATATTAATTAATCAACAGGTTTTTTAAAATAATTTAATAATAATCATTTATTATTAATATTATTATTATTATTATTATCAGTGTGACAGTGCCACCTATCGTTTGTTTTTAGATTATGGCTCAGTTGTGTTTGTGTGTTGTAGATGTGAGGGTGGAGGTGAAGGCCCCAGTGTTCAGCTCTCCTCTGAAGGATTGTTCAGTGTTAGAGGGACAGGACTTCACACTGCAGTGCTCAGTGGAGGGCAAACCATTGCCTGAGCTCACCTGGCTGCACAACGGTAAGAATAGAATACAAAAAGATACAAAAAGAAGACTTAAAAGCACTTTATGACTATGAAGTTAAGCAGCTCTTTTTAACCAGCAGAGGACAGTGATGTGGCATCTCCCATGTGCTGTTTTCGAAAACTTAAGAAATGGAAAAAGTACTGGACAAAGATGCATTAAGATCAATCTTTTTAGTATAAATGTTCCTGACCTACTATGCCATGCTAGATATCTGTCTCTGCTCAAAGGTTTATTATAAACGTTTGTGTGTGTGTGTGTCACTCTGTTCTCTGTCCAGCTAAAATAGACTTTGCCTATATTTATTCTTTGCCTATAATTGCTGTTCATGTGAAATGGTGAATGCAACCACAGTCTTACAGCTGAGTTTTATAGCAACGACTATAGCAATGCTGTGCTAATTTAAATTTTGTGCTAGAGTAGTTCCAAACCTGTATGAATGTCTTTGTTCTACTGAACACAAAGGAAGATATTTTGAAAAAAAAGTTTGTAAATTGCCATTGACTTCCATAGTAGGAAAGAAAATACTATGGAAGTCAATGGTGACCCAAAACAGCCTGGTTACAAACTTTCTTCAAAATATCTTCCTTTGTTTCTTGGCAGAACAAAGAAATTCATACAGGTTTAATGCTACTTAAGGGGGAGTAAATGATGACTGAATTTTTGCATTTTTGCATGAACTTTCAAAAAGAAGATCTATCGAAATTTCCCATTACACAAGTGGAAAACAATCTTGAGGAGGAAAAAAAAAAGAAAGATAAAAAGTGTCATAAGCAATACTAAAATGATGCTTGTCCGAACAAACAATAATAATGATGGTGATGCAATGACTGTTGGATTGGAAACAAAAAGGAGTGTTTCTGCTTAAATCAGCTATTTTAATTTCATATGAACAGTAGATTCTATGTGCTACAGCCTGCAGAATATCTCTTGAGCTTCACTCTGGGTTTCCCTGAGAAACTGTGAGCCGTGGCAGGGGCCTTTTAGCAAATATGAGACCTTACAACCATATAAAGGCAAAACATGCATCACTCACCCTGAAACATTACGCACAGATGGACTTGCTAAGTCCAATATCTAAGAGAGAGAGAGCTTACTGCATCATCTTACAATCCCTGGAAAAACAGGGGGTTTTACAAAAAGAAGAGAAAGTTGGAAAAAGAGGAAGATGAAGATTTTCCTCATGATTCTGAGAGGAATGCTCTTTCAGTCCTGGTGGTCTCGGGCACATTTAGCAGTAAAACCATTTACAAACACAAACATTTAACAACGAGAATTATACTGTAGAGAGACAAAGTATGAGTGGTAGCATGCTATACTGTATACTTATAAATTGACAGTTACAATCACATAGTTATCCCAGCAGTGCCACCAGAGGGCACTATCACTGGAGCTCTTTAATTACAGTTTTTCTTGATTGCTAAAACACTATAACCAAGCTTTTAAACTAATATTTCAAAACCATAACTCTATTTTTCTAAAAGCACACCCATTTCCCTGAACTATAAACACTATTCCCTGCTTTGACACATGAGTCAAATTTGGTGAACTATTAGTGCAAAACTCTACACACAAATCCCTGCATTTTTCATTGCTTACACCTTGTGGTCATTTAGAAAACACTAGCGTTCAATAATGTTAGCTCAGTTCTGCTCAGCTTGAGCTCAGTTAGCACACAATTACCCAGGTGGAAACACTAGGAGTCAAAATCTATCACACACCAATCAGAACTTTCAATGGAGATAAAAGGGCCAAAGTCAGTTTACAGTTATTCTCAGGGGCTTTGGTCCATTTCTCAGATCAGAAATGAAATTCTCAGAACTACTTGTTCAACCTCCACATCATCTAGTCTCTCGTGTAGAAAAACTTTTCTCATTCTTTTCTCATTCTTTTGAACAAGTTGCCATTGCTCTGGTACCATCATGCAGCTGATTACGTATATTTGATTTTTATCTGATTATGTACACAGTGACATCTAGTCATTACTGTAATACATTGTTTACTGTAAGTCTTTACGGTAAACACAAATTGATTGATATAACTCTCATGAACTGTCATCCAAATTTTCTACACATTTCTTTTCATAAACAGTCTTTTTCAATCAACATCCCACATACAGTAATGTGTACATTTCTACTTTTGAAATTAATATATGGCATACATAAACAACAGTCTTCTGCATTTCAGTACAGTAACTGAAAAACTGATGAGTGTACTGTTATATTGACAACATAACTAAGCATCTTGTTTGTGAACAATGACACAAGGACATCAGGCATGCAAGAGGATTTTACCCCCGCTGTTAGTCCAGAGCCAGTATAGCCTGTGATGTGGACCAGATTGTTTGGCCTGACCCAGAACAAAGACAGAATGCTGAGGCAAAAGATTACTTTTTTTTTTTTTTTTCTTCTCAGTTTTACTGTATAGTCCATGAAGAGCTTTATTTTGACCTGAAAATCGGATGGTTGAGAAATTGGGTGACATGTTATGGATTTGTGTTTACTGTTGTGAGAATATGAGGCATAGTTTCAAGAAATGTGTTAAAGAAATCGAGAAAAACTGTAATATTTTTGATGTTTTTTTTTTTTTTTCCTTCTTAAAAAAGGCAGTTGCTAACAAATGTCTAAACAGTAATACAGAGGTTTTCTGGGACATTAAACATGAAACCCCTTCACTCACTATTCCTCCTATTGTATTTATTGTCGTGCTCATAACTCTCAGAATTTTACTTCTGCTGAAGGACCTATGGCTTTAAACCTTTGTTGGTTACAAATAGCAATAACAATTTTTGTGTAATAATCCAAAACAATGACAAACTCATTCTTGGTTTTTGACAAGGAGCAAACTTTCAGATCTGGCTCAAATATCATCTCTGTAATCTCTGCTGTGATATATTTTTGTTATGATTACTCCTATAAGAAATAACTTTGTTAGTGTAATAGCTGCAATTTAATCTATATATAAACTCTGTCCATCTGAACTTTTCCATCATTAATTAAAGAGTTACTCCACCTCAAAATGAAAACTGTGTCTTTAATACCTTACCCCAATCGCGTAAAAGCTTTGTGTATCTTCAGAACTGTCCTGTTGACTGCAAAATAAATTACACTGTCAAAGTCCAACAAAATATGGAAAACTCATCAGTCTGCTATTAGTGGTTCAATCTGTATACTATGAAGTGACGAGAATACTTTTTGTATGCAAAGAAAATAGAAATAATTGTTTTTTTTTTTCAACAATTAGTTTCCTTGGTGTGTCCACACATCATAGTAGCGGCATTTTGGACAGTATCGCAAACAATGGGATACTGTATGTTACAAATGTCTCAGAACTTGATTTGTTGATCATTTACTGATAGGGCGTCTTTTTGTCCTGTATTTTCAGATCAGCCCGTTCCATATTCCCTCACTGTGTTTGAGAACAGAATGGCTCAGATGACGGTTAAGGCAGTGGTTCTGGAGGATGCAGGCGTGTATTCATGTGTTGCAGTGAATGATCAGGGCAGAGCTGTGTGTACAGCTCATGTGCTGGTTAAAGGTAGGACACACGTCCTCTTCCTGTGTTTTATTGTTTACCAGTATATTCAGAATTTAAAATAGTGTTGGATGCATTTGTGGCATCTGAGTTTTAGAGGAAAATGTTTTGAAATAAAGATAGCTCAAACATACTTTTAAGCTAAACCTTTTCCCTAAAACATTTTTTTAAATGAAAATAAATGCAAATATTGTGTATTAAGTATTGTGATATTTTGTGGTTGTAAAATGTTCATGTTGATAGTTAATTTAGTTTTATTTCTATAACATTTAAGCCGAGGCTAAATGCAATCCTGGTTTCTTAAATTCAATTTTATCATGTTTTTTGAAAGCTATGACAGCTAGTTTCGGCTGTAAAATGAAATTAACATGGAAGCCAAACAAAGTTCATTTTAACAATAAATGCAATCCAGAATTCAGAAGGCATTTGAGTCAAAAAAAGCGAGACACCCCGCAGGAGGAGTTTTCTATGTGTTCAGCTGATCAGTGAATATAGTGGATGTGTTTTCTGAGAGTTATTTTAAGGTCCTCAGGCCTAGAGAAACATCTGCTCTCTTGAAGTCTGTGAGGCTGTCTAATGGTGGAGGTTCCATGTTCGAGTGGGTTAAAAATGTACTGTAAAATACCAGTCTTTTCCCACACACATACATTCTGCAGTGGCTGTATCTGATCTAAGTCTCAGAGGACAGCTTGAAGAGAAATTACCCTCTCTCCCTAAAAATCAGTTTCAGGACTTTTTCACTAATGTGTTTTCAGACGACATGCACTAATGTAAATGTGTAATGCTGCATGTAGAGGCAATGAATAGATAGTACAAGATAAAGTATTTCAAAACTTTAAAATCCATAAACACTTATATTGCAAACACTGCATTTTTCACTAAACTTAGTGATCACCATTGGAATGTCAAGTTGGGGTTTTCATTGTACAATAGCTGTGAGTAATACCTTTCAAGCTACACATAAAAGCATAAAGAATGCCCAGTTTGCTGTCTAGCTGTGCTAGATTTATGCATCTGTTCAAACATTTACAGTAAATATAAAAATAGATGTTTAATCTTTTGGTCTGCTAGAAATCACATTATTTACACCTTGTGTACATGCCTCTGCAGTCAAAGAGCTATGCAACACTGAAAAAGTGTTCACTTTATGCTGGTCCTGCAGTCATTCAAATGCATCTGTAAATATGAATATTGATATTATTTAGTGGAAAATATGTTGTGTTTATTTGTAAACTAAATGGAAACATCACTTTATTATTACATACAATGCTTAAACAGCTTCACAATAGCTTACTTCTGAACTGAATATCAGCATTATATATTTCAAGTAGAAATAGATATTTATGTAACAGTTGTGAAATTTCACATGGTTAAATATATCTGAAATCCGACCTGTTGAGATTTTTATTTCGGAGCAAAAAAATAAATAGTAGTATAGTGTGTCTTTACAGATTAAGGGATGTACCAGAGGACCAGTAGCTTCATATAAAACAGCTGTATTCCCAACTGACCGTATGATGCGGCATCTCCCCAGCCTGCAACATCCATTAACATTATCTAACAGTTCTAACATATTTGACACAGGATGTCGCCCAACTTCTCTCATGTGAAATAATCATGTGACTGACTATGGTGAAGTACTGAAAGGATGCTGTCAGCACAGATGCTGCTGTGTGTGCTGTGATGGACTGCTAAAAAAAGGACTGGACTATTAAACACACACTCACAAACTCACACACAACCACTAACCAAAATAACGTTGGGACTGAACTGATAAACACACACACATGCACAAACACACTGATCAACAACCATTAAATAAACTGTACATACCAACTGCTCTTTTTGCACTATATTTGTTTACTTGCACAAAAATAACCATTTTCTGCTGCTACCTACAGGTAGCAAATAGTCTCCCATTGCACTACCTCCTCGCAGAGCAATGTAACACATTATGCCTATGGTTATGTTGTCACTTTTGTCTGCACATTTGCACGTGCACTTTGTTGTCTTTGTCTTTTCTGTATAGGACTTTAGATAAAATAGATAGATAGCCTCTGTTATATTTTTCATTTATAATGTTAATTTATTTTTATAAATGTTCATCTTGATGTCTCTTCTTAGTGATCTAGCTTGTCAGTTTTTCTGTACATTTTCATTGTAACTTTTGTCATATGTAGCACCTTGGTCCTGGGGGAACGTTGTTACGTTTCATCGTGTACTGCTGTATATGGTTGAAATCAGTGGCGGCTACTGGTCTGTCAAATAGGGGAAGCTCATTTTCGGCATACATCATAAAATTGTCTATTTATTTAAAAGTAAATTCTGCCCTACGTTCCTTTTCAAGAAAATTGTCTGTGACCCTGTCGTACCAACTAGGCGTCTTTTCCAGTGACTGAATAAACAAACTAAAAAAATATTTAACTCTGTAAAAGTGAAGCAAGGAATGTGGTGTATAATTGTGTGAAATGTATGATGAAAATCAAGCTATTTCGCCAAGCAAATATAAAGAAATAGGTTGCAGCAGTTTTTATTTTGACTGAACTTGAGAAATCCGCGATGGGACTGAGCGATTTTGTACTATAAGGAATCTCTGAAGCTATTCGCGCTGTCAGTAAAAAGGAGATGCAATCTTTCGACTAATCTTTCTAACTGATTCTGAACGAGGTCGACTTTGAGATGAACGTTTTCTAACGAATTTTTAGTCAATAAAATGTTTATACAATAGTACATAATTTGACCATTCATTTTGTTACATTATGGGGAAGCTGAGCTTCCCTTGCAGCCTTAAAGAAATTGCCACTGGTTGAAATGACAATAAAAGCCTACTTGACTTGACTTAACAATAACCAATTGATAGGAAAAAAAAAATATAGGAAGATCTGTGGAAATTTAACAAGTTAATACTTAAGAGTAAGAGTGTTATATATTTTTATTTGTGTGATTTATTGTTTTCTTACATTATCTCTATTTTTCAGTTTTACCGTTATTATGTGTACCATGTGGTAACTCATTTCATTTTTAAGCTCCTTCTTAAATTCTTCTGAATCAGAATAACAAAGCACATAATGAGACTGTAAGTTAGCCTAGCAGATTTTGAGTGATGGCAGCAGACTTGAATGTTAGAATGTTATAACTAAAAACAACATGCTATAGTCAAATGTTGGCTGTTTTTCACAGCAATGTTTAACAGCAATTTTTAACAATGTTATCATCCTAGTTTAAGTGATGTGCATGTTGTTGTCCAGCTAAACCAAGCGTTAAGAGGTCTGCTGCTCCTCCTGTGACTGATGTGAGGAGGTCATCTGCGCCGGTGTTTCTCAGAGGTCTGCAGGATCTCAGGGTCATGGACGGCAGTCAGGTCACCATGACTGTGGAAGTGACAGGTATGTAAAGTAAGCCTGAAATCAGCTACTCGTCTAGGAGAAGAGCAGAGTAAAACATTTAGGTAACACTTCATTTTAAGGTGTCCATGATACAGAGTAACTACTTAGTAAGTACTTAGTAGTAGCCATGAAACAAAATGTACTTTCCATGTTACTAAGCTGTGGAACAGTTTGTAATGTAGATATACATTATCTACATCTATAGACAGAGTCTGTAACAAATATATATATATTTGTATATCTGTAATTGATTGTAAGACCACTCTTGTCCTAACAATTAAATGATGCATATAATAGGTTTACAGTAAATTTGTACATTATTGTAAAAATTGTGGGGGGGGGGGGGGATCCTTAATCTGCTCCACGTATTTCTCGATAGATCGTGTCTTTTGCTGTGTTTAGCTGTAATGAATGGAATTTCCTTTGTACTCCCTTAAGAGGCATCATTTAACTCTCCACTTGTGTGTTGGGTCTAGTGTCTATGTGCTCGTGAGTGTTTGTGCAGAGAATTTAATTCTTGTGATTATATAATTGAGACCACTTCCTGTGTAATGCTGAGGGCTCTCCTGACTGTGTATCTGCATGAACATGTGACCTCCAGCAACATACAAACTTTCAAAAGTCAAAACTTTTTAAATCATAGAAACCATAGTTGATTTTTCTGTATTTTTTTCCATAATGTGTTTAATCATGGCAAGTTTAATGTGTGTTGTATGTAGGAAATCCTGCTCCTGAGGTGGTCTGGCTGCATAATGGAAAAGAGATCCAAGAGTCTGAGGATTTCCATTTTGAGAGGAAGGGCTGTCAGTATACTCTCTTTATTCAGGAAGTGTTTCCCGAGGACACAGGGACTTACACCTGTGAGGTGTGGAACGAAGCCGGAGCCGCTCAGACTGAAGCCTCACTCACGGTGCAAGGTACAAATCACACTTTTCCTTACATTAAACAGTACTTAATTAAATACATTACTAAAGCAGGTATGATCTGCAGCTGGGTACTCATACTGCATATGATGATTTAATTGTTGAATATGGATGTGGATATCCAGTGGACTTTGGTTTGTTGCTCACAGAGCCTCAAGATGGAGTTCAACCCTGGTTCATCACTAAAACCAAGTCCACTGCCACCTCCCTGGGTCAACACGCTCTGCTGTCCTGTGCGATCGCTGGTGACCCCTTCCCAGAATTTCTCTGGATGAAGGATGGGCAGGTAATATCTGGAGGGGGAGACTTTGAGATCCTACAGAAGGAAGATGTTGTCTCATTGCTCATCAGGAAAGTGAAGACACATCATGCCGGAAACTATGAGATTCATCTCAAGTAAGAACTGTTTAAAAAAATAAATAAATCGAAGCCATTGTTATTTGGAAATGTTGCCACATTTGTTTTGTTTTTTTCCAACTGCTTA
The DNA here is from genome assembly GCA_034779775.1 of Enteromius afrohamiltoni. Taxonomy (NCBI): domain Eukaryota; kingdom Metazoa; phylum Chordata; class Actinopteri; order Cypriniformes; family Cyprinidae; genus Enteromius; species Enteromius afrohamiltoni. The sequence goes on from JAUYWG010000042.1 coordinate 1,792,842, forward strand.
CACGCAATATCTTTCAGTTTCTGAAAGCTGACACTTAAACACCATTTTCCATAAAACACTTTTACTTTGTAAAAACAACACACAATTCTCAAAGTAATAGTCTAAAATCTAACAGGAATTAACATTATGGCAAAGGTGTTTGCTTTGCTTCTGAGATGTGTTATTATGTGATATTTTGAATGCAGTGCATCATTTTGCAAAAGATATGAGTCATTTTACATTTTGTGTCTGCAATTCTTGGATTTGTGTGTAAAGGTTTTAAAAAAATATATATAGGCAAGGTTTTAAAACAGCGTGTAAGCACTTGAACAGAAACTAACACATAGTTATTTTGTACTCAGAAGTGAAGCTGTTTTATAAATAAAAAAATGGTTTAAAAAGGTTTTAAGATTGTTTCTTAATGTTTTTATTTTATTTGTTTCCTTGGATTCCATGGTTGATCCTAAAGACAAAACTGTATCAAATACACACTCAAATAAAATTTGTTAATATTATGATATGTTTTACATTGCAAAATATGTTTTATGACCACTATATTTTTTTAAATATAACTATTATGAAGTATGCATCATGAAGAACTACATCATGGCATTTGTCTAAATGTTTTTAATCAATGCAGATTTTAATAATAAAACCTGGCTGTGCTATGCAATATATATATATATATATATATATATATATATATATTTTTTTTTTTGGTTAATAAAATCCATGAGATCCATGCTTTTAAGTTCACATGCAATGAAATTATGCTTGGAGACAGTGCTGTCATATGAGGAAAGGTTGTGTTTCTTAGTTCCTCGTTTACGTTACAATTCAACAGTTTACAATAATTGAAATTTTCTGTTGACCTTAGGAATAAAGTAGGAGAGTGCAAGTCAGTGGCCGTTCTGCTTGTCAGCGAGGATTCCATGTCGTCTGCTGATGATTCTTATAAATGGTACATTCTCCTCCTATTTTTGCTCTCCTCTGCCCCAAAGCTATATTTACAGCCCTGAACTTAATCTACATAATCTCTCTTTGTAACCAAAAGCTCTGTTGATGCTTCCTCTCTCAGCTTTGCTGTTGTGTGGGTTCATCTAGGGGCCTCATTCGGATCTCATTTCCCTATAAGGTCTCTGAAGTCATCTCTGATGCAACTCTGTCGTGTTTAACTAACTCTCCCCCTCGACTGAGCTGCTCTCCAGTGTGGGCTGAGCTAGTTGGGACTTTAACCATCTCTGTGTTTTTTCTCCACTCTTCTTCCTGTGGCAGCCGAGGGGTGGAGAGGACTGCGCCAGGCAGGGGAGGACAGCCGGAGACTCCCAGCTCCCAGCCACTCTGGGAACACAACAGTCAGGATCAAGAAGAAGAGGAGGAGGGCTGTGCTACTCGTGGACTTCTCAAACGTCGCGTGGAAACTAAGGAGCATCGGGAAGACCAGATCCGAGAGCAGGAGGCTGAACAGATTGACTTCAGAACTGTGCTCGGCCGCAAGGTCACCACTAAGAGCGTCTCTGAGGAAGACCTGAAGGAGATCACGGCCGAGCAAATGGACTTCAGGGGGAACCTCCAGCGGCAGATCAAGCCCAAGACCCAGACAGAAGAGGAACGCAAAGTCAACCCTCCACAGCAGGTGGACTTCAGGGCAGTGCTGGGAAAGAAAGGCCCAAAACCTGGTCTCGGATCCCCCGTGAAAACACAAGCCAACAAAACTGAAGCTGTTGACTTCAGATCTGTGTTGGGCAACAAGAAAAAACAACCCAGCCAGGACAGGAATGGAGAAAGCCAAGGCAATAAAGACACCAGAGGAAAGGAAAATGATGTGAACTGTGTGGACGGAGGGATAAAAGAAAAAACAGTTGGAAAGAAAGAGCCTGTTTTTACACAGAAACTGAGTGACGTGACCGTATCGGATGGGGAACGTTTGCATCTTCAGTGCCAGCTTTCATCCGAGTCTCCTGCTAAAGCGACATGGACGCTTGACGGAAAACTCATCAAACCATCCAAATTCATCATAATTGCTAATGAGGGTCAGTGTTCAATTTCATTTTTGAATTTTACCTAAGAGGACTACTTTGTTGTCATCTATCATGGATGAAGTCTGGCATTGAGACGTTCATCAGCCCTGTTGAAAAATCCAGCTGGTTTAGGTATGTTTTGAAACCTGGTTCTGAGCTGGTTTAAAATGGTAATGTGCTGGTTTAAGCTGGTCCTTTGCTGGTCCTGAGCTGGTTTAAGCTAGTCATGTGCTGGTCCTGAGCTGGTTCTAAGCTGGTCATAAGGAGGAGCTAGTCGCTTAGGACCACCTTAAACTAGCAAAGCACCAGCTTAAGCCAGCAGTCATGCTTCAAAACTTACCTAAACTGCATATGCATATAAACTGCATATTTTTTCAACAAAACAAATTTTGCTCGATTAGTTTGTATGATTGTGTATGTGATTCAAACATAGGTTTTACTTTATTTTGATAGTCCCTTTAATACATTCTGTTGACTATAAGTAAAGTTGCACCTACATATCTCCTATCTATAGTGTTATTATTAGTAGACTGTTAAGGTTATGGTTAAAATAAGTTGCATTTTCTTTTTAAAGTTACCTATAGTCAGTAGAATGTCTTTTGGGAGATCATCACAATAAAGAGTTAGCAGATATGAATCATCAGACAGTCTACTAATACTATAGTGAAAGTAAGCTAACATGTAGGTGCAAAGGTACTTACTGTCAACAGAATGTTCAAAAAGGTCCATCAAAATAAAGGACTAACTATGCTGCTGGAACGCAATAAATGCACAAACACTCTTACAATGCAACATTTTCAGTCAAACACGAGGACCAGAACTAACAGTACATAATAGTCTTTAAATAGTTGTCACATGACATTAAGATGGCAGGAGTCAAATTGGATAAAAGTTAATTCAAGGTGTTTGACGATGCAATGATTTTTGAGATTTGATGAGTAAAAATCATTTGTAGGTGAGTGTTTGAACACCTGTGCCATTACTAAACCTGTGTGTTTAATAAAATCCGACTTCATCTGACTCAAGTATATCAGTGTTGTGACTAAGAGAGGTGGACCTGTGTACTTGACAAATATCTGACTGAGTATGCATGTAATTTTGATTACAGCAACATTAAAGGTATTTTCTGCTTTGGAAACTACCAACAGCATATGTCATTTGTCCCATACACATCTTTGACCTCATGCAACAGATACTTTCAAAACAGGGTAACTTTCTTTTAGATGAAGGGACTACTTTAACTGTATAAGAATGACCATTAAGTATGTGTGTGTGTGTGTGTGTGTGTGTGTGTGAGCAGGTGGTAAGTGCTCTCTGACCATTGATAAAGCTCTGCCTGAGGATGAAGGACAGTATGTATGCAGGGCAGAGACTAACGAGGGCAAGACTGAGTGTTCCTGTTTGGTCCTAGTGGATGGTGAGTGTATCTCGTACCAGCACAATAAATGAGTTCACAGCATGCTCTTCCTGTATCCACTGCATGGAACTCTATTGGTACTCCGAGAGATGAGGTGTAATGTAACTCTTTAAATTTTTTTACATAATTTTTTTTTATTCATTGTTTTTCTTTTTTTACGCCAACATTATTCATTCAAAACTTGGAAGTATTATGGTTTCAGTCTGTCTGTTTTGGGCTGGGCAGTGTGTTTGACCACATCCCTTGAGTCCTTGTCTGAGCTCTACATCTTCCGGTAATTACTGACCATATCAGCCTGCATAATGTCCTTAGATATCCTTTTTTCACTTGCAGAATATGTCTAAATATCTATGTCAAAAATGTAGTCAACAAAATAACTTTTGAGGTTGGACTATTATTGAAAAAGTTGTAGTCCTCCAAATATTTAGCCATAGCCCAAAGGTTGTACTAAAGTATAGTATAACATAGACTTGCATAGTATGCATAACGTTCCTTGCATGTCCTAAGATATCCCTTTTTCACTTTGCAGAATATGTCTAAATATCTTTGACCCACTTAACAGACATTCATCTCTGGATCTCTATTTAGCTTTACAGGCCATATCCCTATGAACATCTTTAGGAGAGTCTCTCTTGTAGTGTCTCTGCAATTGTCTCTTTCTCTCTGTTCTGTTTTTCAGATTTCAGATCTGTTTTTTATGTCTTTACCACTGTTTTAAATCTCTTTTTTTCCACTTTAGAGTATGTGTTTAGCTGTCTTTTGGATCTGTTTATGCAACTTAACAAGACATGTCCCAACAGCCTCCCTAAAACATTCATTTGTCCAGGAAAACTAAATCTTTCTGTTTTTGCTATCCTGTCCAACAATTGTATCTAGATCTGTTTGTCTCAACTATAGAACATTACCCTACAGCTCTTTTTCTATACAGTTGCCTCTGTCCTCCTCATCCTGAGATGTTTAACATGTTTAAAAAGATGTCTCAGTTCTGCTTAACAGGCCATGTCCCATCCATCATCACTAGTTCTCTGAGTCCTGCTTTGTAGTATATTACAGGCATCTATCAATATTTCTGGACACGAAAAAAATTCTTTAAACATTATTGGTTACTTGCATGAACAACGACAGTAGCACAGCTTCTCCTAATTTGTCGTCTTCCACTTTTTAACCTCAGGTTTGACATTTTAGCCTTGGTTTTGTTCTTGGTGAAAAAAGTGGCAATGATAAAATATTAATGGACCTTCAAAAGGATTACTTGATGTAATTAGTTTGGGATTTTGTGGTTTGTAGAAGCTGAAGAGGATGCATAATACACTGATTTAATGGTGGTCACATGAACTTGATTCTAATTTTGTTCTCTTTGTTTCTCTCTGTATTCTGTCTGCCTGTGTTCAGATCCCAGTGTCTCCACACCAGCTGATAAGCGAAGCAGGAAGCCCTCTACCCCGACCACAGAGAGTGAGTTTCCAAAATATGTACTTCCTTTTTTATATCCCAATATGGAGTGGCGTGGGAGATGTGAACCTTTCCCACTGCAGCACACACACACACACACACTGCTATGTTGCTTGTAGCGTTTATAGACACTATCGTTAGGGATATACCACTGAGAATAATTGCTTTTTAAATTGATTTATACACAGTGTTGTTCAGTTGTTTCACAATCATGTTAAACTTTTTTATTTATTTAAAATGAGATTACAGGGTTTAAAAAAAAAAAAAAAAACTTCTTACACACAAAATCTTTACTTGTCACACAGTTTCTGAAAGCTGACACTTAAACACCAGAAGCACACACCAAATCTGCAAAACCAAACACCAATTATTGGCCTTTAACTCAGTTTTCAGTTTCATAAAACACTTAAACACAGCACGAAAATCTAACAGGAATTAATATTATGGCAAAGGTGTTTGCAAATGTTTGCTTTTGAGATGTTTTGGTGAGGACAGTCCTTCGTTTTGGAAGAGATGTGAGGCATTTTGCATTTTGTGTCTGCAATTCTTGGATTTGTGTAAAGCTTTGAATAAAAAAGGTCAAGTTATGAAAATGTGTGAAAGCGGTCGAAAAGCAGTGAGCAATATAACATTTGAAGCTGGACTATTATTGAAAAAGTTATAGTCCTCACAATATTTGCGCATAGCCCAGAGATTGTAGTATTTTATAGAATAGACTAAACTAGCATAGTATAAAAAAATCCTTGTAGGAGGTCTGTCTTCACCAGTTGTTCACTTCAGAGGAGATGTTTGACAAGGCTGCTGGAGACTGGTGACAATGACTGATTTAACTTTTTAAACAAACTCAACAAGTAAGGAGGCAGACAAAAAATGAACAGCGAACAAAGGCTTGTTTTAGGGATATAAAGACAGAATATAACGGACAGTAGAGAGAAAGAGAGAGATCATGACTCTTACTGCATGACTGCTTGGCAAAACCCTCTTTGGATTTCCATGTATGGGCTCAATCAAGACTCTCACTCTGCGAGGAGTGTTGTATGAGTTTTCTAACATCAGTGTTTTTAACATGCCTAACATTCTTCAGAATGTTTTTTAAAGGGTTTTGTATACTAGAGAGTCTACTTTCTGCCTTCTCTATTTGCAGGCACTGTATGTTTCTATTTTTTGCACTGTGTGTCTTGTACTTTTAGAAATGGATAAAAATGAAACTAGAGAAACTGTTGATGTGCGCACTCATCTCTGAAGAGATATGTACCATATGTCGCGGGGATATAAACGATTGCTTATACTTTAAATAGTGAAGTGATGCTTTCACTATGAAGAAAAGGTTTTGTGAAGAACTTTATGTGCTTTATGAAGAAAGGATCATTTGTGAGCGTTTATTTGGTTGACAGGCTTGAGTGGGTGGTAATGCACCTGCTGACTGTCTAATGTGTTAAATTAGTTCCATACAGCAGAATATAAATCCAAATGAAATGCTGTAAACATGCATGTCTGTGTGAACAGGACACAGTGGTTTTGTAGCAAGAGAAGGTCCTCCACCATAGAGGTTACAGTTGTTTGCAGTCATGGAAAATCTGTGATTAAAAATCGTGAAGCTATACAAATAAGCAGTAGTGTCGTGGATGATGGAAAATTATAACCTACATGTACTTCTGAATCGCTGGTGGATATTGAACCAAGTGGGTGTCCTTACGGACTCTGTGCTTTCATAACCTGATCAGAAACAAATACTGCTGGATTCTGCTGTGCACATCACTTATGCCATGTTCCTCTGTCATAATGATTGATTTCTGTTCATGATTTTTAGCATTCCACAGAAATTTGTAATTTGAAACCAACTCATCTCACTATGTATGCACTACCACTGAATACGGAACCTGCATGTCAAAATCCTTTGGCATGCATCAACTTCAGTCAGACTGTATTTTTGTACGTTTCCTTGTTTATACTGTTGCTAAAAGCCTTCCAATTTTACATACTGTACACAACAAGTATATTTAAAGAACAGTACTACACTACACTAATATTGGCACAGTTGGTAAATCTGAACAATTATGGCTGCTTTGCGTATTTATTATTTATTTATTAATTATGCATTGCTTATCCTTTTGGTCTTTCATTCTAAAAATTCACACAATTCTAACCTTTCATTGAAGTAAAACAATTGAAAGTGGGGAGAAAATCTCATGATAAATGCTTTTCTTTAATGAAGTTTGACTAGAATGATTGACATCCCCGGAAATGATTATCCATAAAATATCTTTGAAGTACTGTATATTAACATTCATATTTATATTATTTAGCATGCAAGGGAGACTAGGAGCATGAAATTGTCCAGCTATGACTTCCTGTTCCAAAGGATTACAAATATAAAAAACGTCTAGGTTACGAACGTAACCCACGTTCCCTGAAGGAGGGAACGGAGACGTTACATATGGGAACTCGCCA
>JAUYWG010000042.1:1839195-1862245 GCA_034779775.1 Enteromius afrohamiltoni
GGAGGAATAGGAGTTCATAACTGTAACCACGGCGAGGATGTGGGAGTTAGCTGTGCCTGAATAAAAAGAAGAAAACTCACACTAAAAACAAAATTTTGCTCCTTGACTTCTATTCAGCTAGTGATTTTTAACAGATATGTATTTAACGGTATAAAGTCAGTTCTCCTCACACATATACACTCATCAAATTATCTATATTCCACTAATGTTTGAAAGAGTTGCATAGTAAAGCCAAACTTCTTTTTGTCAAACGTCATGCTTGAAAAATGTACATGGTGTCATCAAGGCAGCAACATCCATGCATTTCTGAGAGGGATTTTTGTGTGCAAATGTTTTTGGCCTGTGTACAATATGAATGTATAATCACCACAACAAACACATCCATGAATCCTGTCCTATCCTAAATCTGTCCTAACTCATAACACTTGGACAACTAAATAAAGAGCTTAATTTGAAAATGTGTCATGTTTTGATTTCTTAAATTGTGCTGTCTATTATTTTGGATCTGACAGACACTAATCAACAATTATTATTCAGAGGACATCTCTGCTCCTGTTCTTGTCTCCAGGGACCTCCTCTCTCCAGTCCTTCCCTTCTCTCACTGTGTCTGTCTGGCCCCTCATTAGCTGTGAGACCCTAGGTAAAGGAAGGGTGGGCGGGGGAGTGAGGAGAGGCCACACTAATAAATAAATGATGCAGTCAGTGATGACAATAATATTATGAGAGAGGCGTGCAGCATTTAGCTGCGGGAAGAAAAAAAAGATACATTTAAAAGTACATAAAAAAAACTTATCAAGGTCACGGGATGGGTTTGGGAAAAGTATGGTTGAGATCCAGCAACTGAGCTCAGTCGCTTAGTCTACAGCCGTTACCGGTGAAACCCAGTTTCTCGTGCTTAAAGCATCTCCTGCTGGCAGGGAATTAAATTTTATTTTTAATAAATCCATCTGATTTATGCAAAAATTATCTACTCTGGAAGGACTTAGCTTATCTGTTATTGATTCTATTGTGATGTCTACCGGAAGTTAAGTTAGGGCCACAAAAGCATGCATGTGCAGTAACGTTTTATGTTATCGTTGATGTTAGCCGTCTATGTTGTATACACGATTTATGTATATAAATTAGTATATTGTGTCTGTTATAGAGACTTTGAGACTGTTAGGGTTCGATTAGATAATAGTTGAGTAAACCCCTCTGTGTGCCGGTCAGAGCACAAATGATGAGGAGACAGGTGATACATTTAACTTCATCCACAGATGTATATTCGAGGATGTACATAGTCTGAATAATAAGTACAACAGAGAAAATGAATAAACTAAAAATATATACATGTAAACAATAAACCAGTGTACCTCGTTCACATCAGTGAGATTTCTTTACTAAACATAAAGTTACAAAAGTAGAAATGAGGGATTTCTCAGCTAAATATAGCATACAATACCCATATATGGACTGATTCGTGGTGCAGCTGAGCAGTGTTTATCAGTCTGAAAAAATAAAGCATTTTTCTAATGTAATTTATTCCTGTGATGTCAAAACTGAATTTTCAGCATTGCTCCTTTCCTCAGTGTGATCCTTCAGATATTATTCTAATATGATCATCTATTGCTTAAGAAGCATTCATTATTACTATTATTAATGTGTTGTTGTTACTATTAGCAATGTTGATCACAGTTGTACTGCTTAGTTTTTTTGTGGAAACCTTGACTTAATCATTTTCAGATAGAAACAAAGAAAATCATTTCTGCTATAAAAGCAGCTTTACTAGTTCAACTACTAACTAGGCTACTTAAATTATGAGCTCATGAGCAACGCCAGACAGATTCTTCCACTCAACTCCCCCTTCCAAGAAACCTCACCAGCACTAGAGGGAGCTTTTGGACAATCTATGTTTGATTAACAAACTGTAACCGTGCAAGGTGGATATTACGATAATTTCTCTATCTCTCCTTTCCTTGATAACATCAGTATATCACTTTCATTGTGAAATAACAGCAGGTCGCAACAAAGATATTTGGCCTGCAGATAGGAGCAAGCTTAGCCATCCACACATTTTGATCACGTTTATTTCTACAAGACGAGACAGATCAACATAACTCTGCTGCTCTGTTCTGTGCTGCTCATCTCAGTCTGTTCTGTTATGTACTGACATGAACGTCATGACTAATGCAGGGAGCTCATTAGGCTATTTAAGTTTGAAACAAGTACGATTTGGTTAATTTCCTAAATGAGAGAGATTTTTAAATAGATCAAAATCAGTAAGGGTTGGAACATTATGAGTTTGATTGACAGCTCATTGTCATTAGTCACTATCACACTATATTATACATGTTTGCATATGGTAATCTGGGCTGTGCAGTAAGTCCAGCACAGAGCCAGCTAGCTGGTCTTTTGTTATGTAGGCATGTCTGAAGGGTGTGTCGTGTTTGTTCTGAAAGCATTAATACTGGGAGGAGCTGTTCTCAACGAAGGTCTGTAGAACTGTGAAAAGGAGTGTGATTGTACCTTAACGAATTTTGGCTTTATGGTCATGCTGTGCATGCGTGTGTGTGTGTGTGTGTGTGTGTGTCGCAGTAGCTCACTGCAGTGTGACTGAGGTCCTGAGCCAACAACCATATGCTCTGCATCGACAAGTAAAAATAGTAGCACATACAACGACTTGAACACAAGTTTTACTCACTGTGGCTTACCAAAAGGTACACTGACCTTAAAATCACACTGCGCCTTAACCCATTCTCACCCCTTGACCTCTCCATAGAACATCTTGAGTATTTGTTTGTGCACACATTCATATACGTAAATGTTTTAATATGTTTGTCTGTCTGTGTATACACAGTTTATACACATATATACATAAGCATTTCCAGCACTCATGATAATGCTTCTATTGTGTATTCCTTTCTATTTTGATACACTATTATTCATTACAAATTATGTTATAATTTGCATTAAATGATTTTGTAGTTGATTTAGTATATTTGAATTAAATCATCTTAGAAATGAGGAACATAAGCAACAGTTTTTCATGCAGTATTTACAGTATTGCAAGAACAAGCTAGAACTGTACATATGTTATACAGCAGAAATTAAATGCATAGAGGGAAAAATTTCGATTTTTTTATGTTTTATGATTTTAGTTTACTCAAGTGCACACAAAGGTGTGTCTTCAGGTTTTTCTTAAATGTTGTTCAGGTGGAAAGTGAAGGTTTTTGAAGGTGACTATCAGCTTAGGAATGTAAAATCTTTTGCTTTAACAACAGTAGAACATGCATGATTAGAGAACTATCCACATTGCATTTTGAAAGAAAATGTGATGGTGCAGTTTTTGGATTGGTGCGTTTGATAGTGACCTATAAAGTCATTTTTACAGCATAACTTACTTTTCTATTTTTTAAAAATCTAAATACTAAAACTTTTAATTGATTCTTGGATGAAAAAAGCTATCTTTTATTTTCACAGTATTTATGTATACATTTATGTGGGCATAAATGCAGTGCAAAAAAATAAACAAATAAATAAAAGAGCGGATATTCAATGACTTTCTCTCAGAGATGAAAGGACACAGGCTAATGAGGACGATTTCTTGTCATAAATGATTAATTCTACGCCATTCTGGGAACATGTGAGTATAGAAGTGGGTGGTTCAGGGGTCTCTCTGGACGTTTTGAGTTATTCTGGGAGATAATTAGTGCCTGTATTTTACCTGAACTGTCACGACTCAGCGCTGCGCTGCAACGGGTGCGGCGGTCCTTCACCTGCGGCGAACAGCACGGCTGAGTCCCCTCCCTTATCCAATAGAGGGAAAATACTCAAACACACACACACACGCACACACACGCACTCATCCACTTCCGGACACGACTATGCCGATCCAACCCTCTGTCTTGAGTTTTATCATGCGGCATGCGCAGATGGAGCAGCATTCATTCACAACGCTAAAGGAATAAACAGCGCGACTCCCGCAAAACTTAACTCAACTTTAGTGAAGGGAAGACTCGTTCGTTCACCGCTCTCTCAGGAGGATTTCACACTCTCTGGCTGGTTTGAATAACAAAGGCGATCCCGTGGGAAAATCACGCGCCTTCACAAAATGGATAAAGGAACGGGAGTCCGTCCTGTGATTCTGATTATTGCTCTCGGTAAGTTGACTAGTTCTTGATTAAGAAACGTTATGTTAATGTAACAAGCAGACTTGGTTTATAAAACGCGGTTGAAAAATATATGTTTGCTTTTAATTTGTACAACTAACAAACGCGTGCTAGACACGGACTTTATTGTAAACTCGTAATATGATTGATTATTGTATTATTTCAGGACAGAATTCAGTCTGATGTTTTTCATATCGACCTCAAAGTTCAGTCAAATACAATGAGAGGTGTTTAATATTTTTCCTTTTCAGTTTATATAAGCCATTTACTGTTAATCAATAATAATGCATTGGTCTATTAATAAGTTGAAGTTTATTTCTTTTAGTTGTACCTCCCACCGTATATCTCAAACCCCGACCATCAGAGCTAAGCTACTGTATGTGTGTGATGTACAGTGTCAATGCTCCAGCTCTCTAATAGCTTACATGCCTACTGCCAGAGCTGCTAATTTAGGTCTGTGAAGTGATCCAGGTGTAAAATATGTTTACTCCCAACAGATGCGTAAACCTGTTTGTCAGGATTCATGTTTACCTATATTAGAGGTTCTTATGTGTTTTTGCTTTAGGACTCTGGGTGTCTATAGTGCCAAAATAGTTTATAAATTATCAAAATGAATGTCAGTTTTCATGCTCTGAACTGCTACCATGTGACAAACATTTGCATCAAAGCCGAATTTGAAACTAAAGATACGAGAAGCATTTTCTTCCCTGTACAAGATAATTACCCTAATTTATTTTCCCATCATATCAGGGCACAACTTTAGAGTTGCTGTTTCGTATTTCCTCTTTTTCTTTCACGATGCGTTCCGGCATGCTCCTATTCATAATTATTCATGTAATCAGCTCTGATCTGTTCTCTCTTACCAGTTCCACTGTGTCCTGTTTTAATACTAAAGCTTTTGACCTCAATTGCATGACCGTAACACAGAAGGTTTATTTTACTTTATATTTTGCTAGTTTCTACTATGTTTGTCTTCTGTTCCTTGAAATAAGTCTTCCGCCTTACGAGAACAACCAATCCCTCATGCAGAGGCAAGTTTTTACATGTCCCCTCTCAGTTTTGGTTAATGTCCCTCTGCTCTTCTTCGCAGCTTGTTTTCTCCCGTGTAATGTTCCAGCTCATTCTTTGGCTTGTTCCATGCTAGTGAATTTCTCTCTTTAGCTGCCATGCTGATATAATTTGTCTCAGAGCACTTAATTCCCAACCCAATAAAATGTTAATATTCACTTTTAGATGAGATGGCGTGTTTTCATTCCGGTGCTTTGAACTCATCCATGACCTAATATAGTTATTTACAATTAACATTCTATAAATAGACACAACTCTTTGAGGTCATCTTTGTGCTAGTTCAGGTTCTAACAAAACTTTTAACGGATAGACGGTAAACAATAAACGTGTATTTCACTTCAGGGGAAAAAAGAATTGATGACTCATTCTGCACTCAGGATGACTGATACTGATATTTGACTTTTTCCCAATAATCCATTATTGTGTCTAACACATACTGTTTATATTTTCTCTTCTTTTCTCAGTGTGGTTCTGTGAGGCCCGTGTGGTGAAGGTTCCGGTCGGTCCTCTAGTCCGTGTGGAGGGACAAACTGTCTCTATTCGCTGTGATGTATCCAACTATGAGGGACCCCGAGATCAGGAGTTTGAGTGGACTTTGGTCCTTGCCGGAGACAGATTGCTCCAACTCATCTCCACCTTTGAAAGTAGTTTTACGGACTCTTCAATGAAGGACCGGGTTAACAGTGGTGACATCAGTTATAATAAGCTGGGAGATGCCGCTATTGAACTCAAATTCAAGAAGGTCAGAGCAACAGACAGTGGCTTGTATCGCTGCAGTACCCCGAGCACTGATTCGTTTGTCAGTGGAAACTACCACGCCGATGTGGAGCTCAAAGGTGGGTCAAGCCTGTAAAGACTTTTACTTTTTAAAGATTATTTCTTCACTCTCAGAATTAAAATGTGCAAAACCTGTACATTTTGGGGTAGCACCGTAAAAAGGGTAATTTAAGGGTACATATTACTACTCTAATGTACTAATGTTCACCCCAAAAATGTATTCATATTACACTTCATTTGGTATTTATTTGGGACAGTGAGTTCAAAATGACAATGTTGTGATGGACTTTTGATATATTGAGTGATATCTCATATTCTCAATAAAACATTAGTTTGAATGTCCAATGAGGAAAGCAATAGGCTGGCTGTTATATATATATCCTTATTATATATCCTTTCATCTAAGGGAGATTTCCGATGACAGCGCTGCTCTGTGCGTTCGCTGTCTGCATCTTACAAGCCATTATAAAATGACTTCTGTTCCAGTCTCTTTCAGTATAAAAGTCTTTACTGCTGACTCGTAAAACAGTCTCTTGTCGGCATCTAATTGCTAGGCAATTGCAATTCAGTCAAAAGTACAAAGGCAGCGCTATGATATACATCACTGAAGACATGATATTTTGCCCTCAGCCAAAACTATTTGCTCTGGAACAATTAGTAGATTAATGAGACCAAAGACCACCTACAAGATCCCATGTTTAACCTCTATAGAGACTTTAAAATCTGCAGTAAAGAATATCTAGCCACGGTGAGGCTACTGTCAGTAGGTGTGCTTGAACGGCCACTGACACTCTGGCAAATTTTCAATTAGATGTTAGCTTAACAAACTGCAAATTTTAAATCTAAACAAGTGCATTATTGCCTTAAAACTAGACAAACATCATACTAATTATAAAATGATGGTGGATTTTTGGAGTTTGGGCATCAGCCAGAAATACTCCTATATCTTATTTATAACAATTATGTTGATTATATATGTTGTGGTTATATTAGTTTCCTTGTGCTCTATATATAAATCTGTGTTGGGACTTCAGTCCTTGTCCTTGTTTGGTCAACCAATTGGAACATCTAAATCTCAATTCTGAAGAAATTATAACTTATCTAATGCAAATGAAACTAAAACAGCAGAGGCTGGTTTTAACTGCCTAATAGAAACAAAAGCGAACAGAGTTGCTAAAAATGGCAGGCTACTCCTACCCTTCTACTTCTTAACCCTGCAAAGCCTGACATATTAAATCATAAATATATATATATATATATATATATATCTTTGGAAAATATAAAAAACTTAAAGTCTAAATGTTACATGATTTAAAGCTCTTATTGTAGGATAATATAGAAATCAGGAAGGAAAACAAATCTCCTAAATTGTACTTAGAGCCCCATGCTGAGCCAGTTTCCAGTTTGATGCAGTTGTTGATATGTATACGACCAAAATTAAGAGTAATTTTTGATATTAATCAGCTTTTAATTTAATTAGATCTTTAAATATTGTGTGTCACCACATTATCTCCTATTGAAATTATGATATTTAATTGCTTAGTTTTATGCTTAAAGCATAAAGGAAGCATTAAAGCTCAGGAATTTTTATTGCGAGGGGAAAACATTGTTGATATGATTTTTCAAAATATATTTATGGATAATCAGATAAACACAAGTTGTTTCAGACCAGTAAAGGGTACTCTTGAAATATTACTAAATATAGAATTTATTTTTGCGTTTAGATCATTAAAAATAATAGATTTGTATGGTAAAAAAGACATGCGGACTATGACATTTTTACTATTTTACTAAAAGGCCTTTTACTTGCAAATGTATAAACTATCAACCAGATGACAGATGACATGTTCAGCAAAATCCTGCTGATGTATCAGATGTTTTTTTTTTTTCAGATAAGATTTACGATTTATATGGTTTATGAAGTTAAACAAGGTTGCACTTAAAGTTTAAATGGAACATGATGCACTGCATGGCTTGAAGGCAAACATACAAAGACTTATTCTTTGTTCTGTCGGCTAGAGTAAAAGCCTGTGAAGCTTAACAGAGCTCTGAAGCTTTTTCTAAAGATGGCCGTCTGATTTTATCACCACTCTCCACTTTTGGTAATGGACAAAATGGACTCATCCGCACCAAAAACAACAAAATAATAGCACAATCAAAGCAGAGAACGACACAGGGATCATAAAATTTGAGGTTGTGTAATGAATAGATCAAAATATTTACTTGAGTGTTACATCTGACTGCATAAGATTAGATTTGACTGATCCAGCTTTATTTGTATATTCTCTGGGTCAGTAAATGAGATAATGTTCATATCCTGTAAGCTTTTCCTTTCATTTCTAGATTTGTTTCCTCTCTGGGAATTGTATAGTGTCAGGTCTTAGAGAGCACCTTTAAGGAAGCAGTCACTATTAGGAATTTCCCTAAAACTAGTGCTTACTTCAATTTACTATGACACTGACAGACACAAGGGTCAAAGGCTCTTAGTGGCTCTTTTAGCTGAATGCTGTGATATATTAGTAACCACACTTCTTTGAGTAGAAATTATGAGGAAATGAGAGTGATAATAACTCGGAGCTAATCAACATTGTGATTAACCAATCAGATTTGAAGAAACATTTTACAGTTAACTTTAATCAGTGTTTGGTGCTTGATATATTACATCTATTATTTCCTCTGACTTCAGGCATTACTCATGGATAAGGTTAGGTTTAGGTGTAGAGATATGGTCACGACTATATTTTTGCATTAAGATGTTGTCTCGGGGTCAACAAAATATGTTGGCACTTGGCTAAATCAGGACGTGCTTTCAACACAGCTCTTCTTCTGCCTGCTTTAAAGTGTTGTTTTATGTCTAGTGATCGGGGACAGTCTGAAGGTGGCTCCAGCCATTCCCAAGTTAGCGGTGTCTGAGGGAGAATCAGTGCAACTCCAGTGCAACACGACTCGGGGCTTCACAGAGCACACCTTCCTCTCCGTGACCTGGTCTATCAGGAAAGGGAGCAACCCGGTGGAGGAAATCTTGACGTTTGGGCCGGATGATAAGATCAAAGTAGGACGGAACTACACTCAGCGCTACACAGATGGTGGACTTCTGTTGGACCTTCGTGGAGCTGGTTTTTATGGACTGGTCTTGAAAAGAGCAAAGCCATCCGACCAAGGGGAGTATGTGTGTACGGCCCAGGAGTGGGTTAGGCAAGGTGAAGAAGGAAAAAACTGGCGTAAGATTCTGGAGAAGTCTGAGGAAATGGGAAAGGTGGTTGTTACACCCACAGGTGAGTCACATGTCATTCTCTCTTTCATGATAGTTTGTGACTACAATTATGGGTCTTGATGACTCCATTAGCAGTGACATAATTATGAGGTTGTTTTTAAAACAAAAAATAGATGGTATGGTGAGCCTCTGAGTTATAGCCTTTAGTTACAATATGCAGTGCCATTACGGGATATAATTATTCTCCATTTTTAATGACTTGACATTAAAATTATAGGCTAAAGGCACAACAGTGATGTCTCCTTAAATTAGTTAATTAGTAATTTTTTTTAAATTAACTTTTTATCCATTGTTTTAAAAATATTTTAAGCTAATACAAATAAATAAATAACATTAGAATATTATGAGTTTCCTTCTGGATTATGAGTAATGTAATTCTCCTGCAGAAGTAATTGAATTTGTAACTAAATTCAAAAATTGCACTGACAATTGCTTTCTTCAGAACACTGTTTCTGAACAGTCTTGAAAGAATAATTTGTTAAAGCAGTTTCTCTAAGGATAAACTTGAATGGTAAGCACAATTCCTTAACCTGAGTGCTCTAGGTTGTAGGTAGCAGCTGATGCACACTTTGAAGCATTTTTCAGTTTTCAGAACTTGTTTCAGAAAGTTGTAGTAAGCAGTTGAGTAAATTAGCAAGTACTAAAAAAGCTGGTACTTAAAAAAAAAAATGTTTTTACTTTAATACTTAAGCAGGTTATAATTAATGTTTTGACCAAACACAAATTACATTGATGTGTGCTGCTATTACAGGTAATTTCCCCAGCCACAAAGTTTGCCACTAGGCATATTCAGTATATAAGGTTCAAGTTTAGTTTTTATAGTTTTACAAAAACAAACTTTTCACATTAAATAAAGACTCAATGTGATGGCTACTACTGAGGGGAATTGTTCCTCTAAACCTTTGCAGAAATAAGAAACAGTGATCAAACTGAGCATACTTTATCATCAAATGTGTGTACAGAAAAAAACAAAGCCCAGACAAAAAAGAAATTTGTTAAACCCCTTAGCATTCTCAAAGGAGTCATTCAAAGCCAATTTTCGACAAGCTAATATGATTCTTTAGGGCCTTAATGGAAAGTTTGTAATATAGTTTGTTTTAAAATTTCTCAAAGATCAAAAACAGCTCTTTAGAAATCACTCTGTTCTGTGTACCTCCCCTTTAAATCTTCACAAGCTCTGCTGACCTCGCCCCTCTTTTCTGAGGCACTCTCAGATTATCTTTTTTTAGCCGTATTCATAGTGAAACCTGCTAAGTAGCACAATATTAGGAAAGGTAATTTGCTAAGATTCATTAAAAGACATTATTCTCACTGCTTCCGTAGGTGAGGCTGGATCATGAATGATTTGCTTGAACATAAATGCATTTCGGTCGATCAAGGGCGCGTTTCCTTCAGAACCAAACGTAACATTAATCCTCCACGTCTTCAGTCACTCAGATGTCGGGAGTAAATGACTACTGCTATGTTCATTAATACATTTAACAACAAAACACCTCAATCTCTTAGGAGTCTTGCTTGTCTCTGTGTCTCGGTCTGATGACTGCTCACTCAGGGCGGGTCTGAGGAAAGACACCGGTTCAGTCTGTGTGACACGCTGCTGTCAATCAACTATTGTGGGAGTGGCCTCTGTCCGTGTGACGCCACACCGACATGCATATGAGAATGGCTTAATTTCAGAAGGGGCAACTTATTTTTATTAAATTAAAAGAAAACTACTGGTGGATCTTTATCATTGTAGGGTGGTAGTGTACACACACTCCCAACACACACTTCAGTCCAAACAGCTTGACCCCTTTAAGATGTCTTTTTAAATGGGATTTGTACATCAGAGGGAACATTGCATTGCTAAGGGGCTAACTGATGTAATGTCAACCTGGCACATTTAAATGCTTTAATGATTAATTAAAATCTGTTCACCTTTTGGTATTTGTATTTCGTGTCCAATATGCATTAGAAAACGTACTGTAGGTTTGCCGTCTGAGCCTGAGATTAGCATGGTTGTCTGGGATACCGAAACCATCTCTTTGTAATTTATGCTTGGATTTGTAAGATAAATTATTGCCTGTAGACACCAGACAGGAGACAATGCTGCTTTCTAAGTCCCTGTTATTATGAAGCCTTAGGAACAATGATGGGAGACTCTAAGGGATTTCAAGACTGTAGCTGTGACCTTTTTATAGTATTTTATTAAAAGCACTCCTGCCTATCCAAGTTCTTTCATGTGGCTCTCTCATTTCAGTAAATGTGTTCATTTTATCCCAGCTTGAGGTTGTAAAGAGGCCCTGAGGGATTACAAATATTGGCAATGACTGATTCTATTCAAAGTCATAATATCTAAGGATGCCCAATCTCGGTTTATTTGAAGGTCTAATTCTTATTAGAATATGCTTATTAAAGCATTAGTTCACCCTAAAATGAAATTGAAGTAAAATGATGTTGTTCCACACTTGTAAAACACAAATTAGGATCCTGGATCTAGGATCATTTCAGTTGTATTGCTGTCTTTGGAGGATCAGATGGCTCTCTGATTTCATCCAAAAATATCTACATTTGTGTTCAAAAGATGAACAAAGGTCTTACGGGTTTGGAAGGACCTGAGGGAAAGTAATTAATGACAGAATTTTCATTTTAGGGTGAAATAATGCTAATAGCTAATGGTTTTTAGGTTTAGGATTAGAATGCAAAATATAATCCAGGCATGCACCGCCTTAATATTCTGAGGTTATATGATATTTGATGAATGCAATAATTTTGGTTTGTATTTAATATTTTTCCATTGATTTATTTCTCCTATTGATATTTTTACCATTTGTTTTCATGTCCTTTTGGTTTGCAGATCACGCCATCTTAAATTTATGCTTGATATAGTTTACTGACAACACAACATGCATGGAAAACTGAAAGATAAGTTTTGCATGACATCTCTGACTTAGTCACAAGACTAGAAACTCCCTCAGGGAACAGAAAGTCCCAAACACTTCCAGACATGCAAACATACTTTTCCCACAGCATACCCTACCTTGCCGTTCACCTGTAAACTGTAAGATTACTAAATGCCAGCTGTCAAAAGTACCACAGAAGGTCCTGGACAAAGCTTTAACAGCGGTGTGTTTGTGGGTAATGGAGCCAATTTTGTTTGCTGTTGGCCCTGATGTTATCTCTGACCCTCTTACTGGCCTCCAGACTGCAGTGCTACAATGTGTGAGGGATGTTTGAAGTTTACCAAGCAAACAGAGTCACTGCCTGCCCTATCTGAGTGCACTGCATTTCACCCTTCATAAATGGAAAGCAGGTCTTGGTGAGAGTGTTTTAGAAACTCCTATTCGATAAAACAAAACCTCCTACACATGTCATGTGTCTGTCACATATGAATCAGTTTCTGTTCTATTCAGTCCGGTGTTGAAGTAAATGAACTCTGTGTGTCTGTGCATGGTTCACTCTGGTTTCAGCGGAGGTGAATAATCTCTAATCTGTTGTTTGTCTGTGAATGATTGACGCAGTTCTTTTCCTGGTGTACCTGACATTTACAGTAGATAAACTAATGTAAGGGACGAAGATTCAGTTTCTAAAGCTTTGCCGTGTCATATGATAGCAAGAGGGAAAAAAATGTTTTACATATGTAAAGTAGGGCTGGACTTTATAGAAAATGTTTTCTAGCTCATTTTAAATGCGTTGTACAAAAGTACAACATGAAGTCATGACAGTTGCATGCTATTCAAACAGTTTTGCATGTCACACTTGAGAATGTTTCAAGGCTATTTTGTGCATTTGTTCTTTTAACAGACACTTTTATCAAAAGCAGCTTACTACTGAGGAGCAATACAAACTGTATTCCGTAAGAGTCTCTATTTAGATATAGATATATTTACATATGCACCTTTGAAGTTGGTGTCTTTGTTTATGATTATGGGTTAGTTAAATGATTGCAAAAGAGGTGTGTCTTCATCTTAAGAAAGATGTCTTTTATATTTTAAATTTAGCAAGCATAATTTACTTGGATCTTTCTTTTAGTTATGTGGAGGTGTCACATGCACTGGAAAATTATTAGAAAATAATAAATGTGTTTTATGACTAATTAATATTTCTTCCCATTAAGCTTTAAAATATTTTTAAATATGCCCCGATTAACAAAATTTTCAGGGATTCCCAGCAAAAAAAGCATGCACTTCACATGAGTCAGGACTCGCTGATTATTAATTATTAATAGGGAGGTATTGCTAAAAACATACAACACAGTCTCATGGGTAAACCTAGTTTCCGAGATGAAGTCTTCATAAGAGTTACTGATGAGAATAATATGAATATTGCACAAATTCCTATAAATTATCCAATTTGCCGAGACGTAACATGGCAATAGGATTGTGTTGAAACATTTTACATTTACACCCTACATGATACATTTAATATAGATTCAAGATGTTTGTCTCACCACAGGATAACTAACACATTTTATTTATAGATGTTAAGGCATTACAGTGGCATGAAATGATCAAATGTTTTGTGTAAGTGGTCTGTAACTGGAGAAAGAACATATTTAAGGTTCATTTCTTGGCTTTGTGATGAGAATATGCTTCTATATAGTGCCGCCAGCAAAGTCCTCTCTTGAGGCCTCATTCCTCTGTCTTTCATTCTGATGGCTCATTGTAAAACATTACAACTGTTAATCGTAGAGTTCTGTCTCTGTTCAGTTTTTTATTCTCTTCATTGCATGCTTGCAGAGCACCAGCGCACTCCTTGCTGTCTGTCTCTTTCTTTTTTTTTCTTCCCATGTTTGCCGCTGGTTATAGAATCATGTCAAGGATTTCTGTGCAACATGCTGCTTTATTTTTGAAGTCTTCTCCCTTAACGTTAAATGTTAATCAGTGTTTTGCATATTCTAACTGCACTGTGAATTCAGCTTGGGGAGTTTCCTTGTAGCAGGTTATTCAAAGTTACGCTACCTAATACAGCTAAATGCAATGTGCTCAAGATTTAGACCTCTTTAAGCTTTTTGTTTTACTTTTGTAATCCAATGTTAGCTGATTTGTGATGTTTTAATGACAGTGCTGGAGGAAGCAGGAAGGAGTAGAGGAACTGGTTAAGCATCTACAGAGACTAATTTTATCAGTCCTTTGTCTTTAGGAGTACAGTACTTACAATAGAGAACTAAAAAAGTGTTTTCTAACCATACAAACAGGTGTCTTCTCTCAAACTGCACAACAGCTGGGCACAAGTGAAAGCTGAACTGGTGTCAAATACACAAAACTAGACGTGTGTGTGTGTGTGTGAGCTTACCATAGCTTGAACAATGACAGCTGAAAATTGAGAGAATGTACACCCTTGCCCTTCCTATCCTTTCCTGAGACCGAAACTAGGTCGACTACCATACCTCTGCAGGCACTATGACTAGGTGATATACCTGATACAATTGTATCTCGTTGTTTTTCATACCTTTTAAGATGTATTTGATCTGGAATGGCAATTAATTATATTTAGTCAGAGATTGCAAACATTTTATCCAAAAGTCATTTGAAACCAAGATTTAAACAGTTTCATGCAAAAAGTAAAACACTTTAAACAAGAGAAAATGTAATTTCAATCACTTTTATTTATATAGCGCTTTTTACAAAACAGATTGTAGCAAAGCACTGAACATTATCAAATAGGAGAACAGAGTGATGGTAATGTTTAATGACAAGATTAAACTGTTTATTTATTAAATGCAGAGACGGTCTCTGTAATCAAAACAACGATAATCACTGGAAATCAGGTGTCCCCAACTAAGCAAGCCAGAGGAGACAGCTGCAAGGAACCAAAACCCCATCCATGAGAGAATGGGGAAAAAAACCTTGGGAGAAACCAGGCTTAGTTGGGGCCAGTTCTCCTCTGGTCGAATTTTAAGCACATGTCAGATTGTGTAACGGACTTATAGTGTGTGTGTGTGTTTGTGTGTGTGTGCATCTGGTTCCGGCGATTTGTCCACAGGGCTCATCTAGGTGTTCTGGCCTCTGATGAAGATCATCTCTTTGTGCTGATACACCATCTCATCTGGATACAGACTGAGAAACAGAATAAGAGAGAGACAGACTAATATTAGCGTAGATGTCATTCTTTTTACGATGTAACGAGAACATTGTGTATTAAGGGGAGTGTTCCTGGTTCCGGCTGATCTAATTAATGCAGCCTAACAATCCTTTAACAGATTTAATTAATAAATGTGTTTTGGTGTGTTAAGTGTAAGCCAGAGCAAAGAGATGTGTCTTTAATCTAGATTTAAACTGACAAGAGTGTGCCTGCCTCCCGAACAGTATTAGGTAAATTGTTCCAGAGTTCCACTAAATAAACATAAAAGAAAAGAAAAGTTAATAATTTTCAAACAAATTCAATAGTAAATGATGGAATTAACATTTAATAATTAATAAATGCTGTAGAATATTGTTCATTCTTAGTTTATGTTCACTAATTAAACGTATTGTAAAGTGTTACTATAATATTACCATAATATTGTTTTTTACACTTTATTTTGATAGTTCACTTTTGATAGACATTCTACTAACTATAAGTATTCATGTCAACTAATTCTCATTAATTTTCAGCTAGATTTCTACTAACTCTCAGAGTAGACTGTTAGGGTGGGTTTAGGGTTAGTAGAATAAGTTTTTGCAAAGTTTCTGATAGTCGGTATGTAGTGTGTTGTGGACTCATCAAAATAAAGTGTTAATAATAATATTCTAATGACTGCTAGTTCACATTTAGTTGTCTAAAGTGGATTATTGTTTTCTACCTAAATATATTTTCAAATTTAATTTATCCCTCTGATAAGCAGTAATGCATCCAAGTGGTGGCTCAAGTGAATCACTTAATCAGTATTGAATTACATTGTTAAATTTAGAGAGGAGTTGCAAGACTTCCTATGAAAAGATGCACGCAAATGTTTTTTGTAAGTTGCTTATGTCTTGCAGTCTGTGACTTATTGCCTTCTTCTTTCACAGAGCTGCAGTTTAAGGTGACCCTTACACAATCTCTGAACCCTCAGTCCACAAGTGAGCCCACTGAACTGCAGTGTAAGGTGTTAGACCTCCTCCACCTCCAAGAAGGCCGTCTGGGCGTGACCTGGTCTTACTCTACAAACATGCCTGGAGATGTATCTCTGAAGAAAATCACTATAGCCTCCCTGAATGAACAAGGAGCACTGATTGCAGGCAGTCAGTACCAGCAGAGGCTGAACAGTGGGGACATAGCAGTGACCAGAACAGAGTCTAATATCTTCATTCTGCGAATGCTTCAGACTCGAGACGCAGACATGGGCTCTTATTCCTGTGTGGTAACAGCATGGAAGCCCAATCAGCAAAGTGGATGGGAAAAAGCAAAGGAGGTCCAGTCAGACTCTGTCGCTGTTCAGTGGACACCAAAAAGTAAGCTTTTTTTGTTTGGGGCCTTTGTTTTTGTGAAGCTTCCTATTAGGTCTGTTAGATATCATTTGATAAAATTGGTCATGACATTTTATTATTATTTGTAAACTTTCTTACTAAGCAAGTATGCATACCTGAGTGCTTAGCCAACACATTTTTAAGTGTTTGGACCTGTTAAACATATTCAAGTTTATTTGTACTGCTTTGTATGCTAACAGAACTCAGAGAAGCAAGTGCGCAGCCATCTTTAAAATGTTCTATTTGAAATTCTGTTTTTATGGGAACTCTATAGCATTACTGTTAAAGAGTGATAGGCTATTGAAGCGAATTTACTTATTGTAGAGTTACCAAAACTTATAATGTACAAAGTGAGTGTCATAACAAATGCCAGCAGACATGAAAGATTTTAAAACGAGACATTTATTCATAAATTTGCAAGACTTTATTATCACTCTGTGAAAGCAAATGGAAAAAGGGAAGACGATAGCTTTGTCTTTGTCTAATAATGCAATATATTCATATACGATAAATTACTTGAGCCTTAGAGCAAGAAGATAAAGCACAAAAAAATCTGCTATTCAAGTAACTAGAATCAGCAAATTATCTTTAAACTGTTACTCCACTTTGACTGTAATTGATATCGAGGTGGAAACTGGACACAGAAGACTACTAATGCTAAAGCCTCATTGCATTAAAGTTAAAATGCAACTTGTATTTTGTGTTGTATTCAGAAATCAACCACACAGTTTGTGTAGCTAACATTGTTTGTCCTCCTAAACTTTTGAATTGTATGTTTCCGGCCTTTAGCAACAATGTAACTCTCTGTCCCCAGCCTGTTTTTAGGATTTGTGGTCACTCTTCTGATATTTAATTTTTACCCAGTGAGCTAAGTGCTTCCAGCAACTGTAACAGTTGTAGCACTTAGCGCACATCAAAGCTATGTTAAAAAAGTTTTGAATGCGTCTCATTTTTCAGCTTAGAGTAAATGGCTTTAATTGTGTTTTGTGATGGCGTCTTCTATGTGAAGACAGATTTAGCTCACAATGGCTGCACTGTCTTGGTCTGGACCTTCTCCATTGCACCGTTGATTTCACTTAGGCTGTGTTCTGGCGCTATGTCTGATACTGACGAAATGAACATGGTGGCAATCACCAAATAAGGAGCAACTGCATCTTTTAAATCTGTTAGTGTTCTTTGTTTAATATTTGTGAAAGGATAGAACCATAAAAAAATATATATATATATATAAATCTGGCACTTGTCTAAACATTCCTGATGACAATTTCTGTCTCTTAAATGCTTTAGCTTTCTTAGCTTATTATCCATAAAGTGTTATCAATAAACAATTAAAGCTACTCCTAAAAGTGGGCAAATGTTTGCCAAAATATGGTCAGATTATGTACATATTAAGCCTAATTATTTGTGCAAGATTCAAATCAATTGCAATAGTTCAATTACTATTTATGCAATATTTTTAGTTCCAGGTTTGCAAGTAGTAGCCCATCGTGTGAGAGAAGCCTCGACTGGAGGATCCACGTTTGAGATGAGCTGTCTGGTGACTGGTCAGAATCTGAAGAATCCTGGCTACTCTGTGCTCATCCGCTTTAAGGAGACCTTGGGAGGAAAGTCCCGCAAAGTGTTGTCACTTGGCCAGGACTCAGTCTCGCAGCTAGAGGAGTGGAGCGAGCCGAGCCGCATTGACAGCGTGGTTCTGGAGAAGACTGGTCAGCTCGAGTACCGCTTCCGTTTGTATGGGGCCCAGGTCACAGATCGTGGGTTCTACTATTGTGATGTCACAGCCTGGACATGGGATCAGAGCCAAGACTGGATCAAAGCTGTCAGTAATGAGTCCAACAAGATTGAGATCGCTTTTGTACACACAGGTATTATCATGCTAACTACACTAGACTCAGTGAGCTTTAATACTCTAAAGGATGATGCTGAATTGCCTGTAGGGTGTGTTTACAGCCGAGCTCATGTTACCCTCTCACACACTTTCTGTAGTTCCTTTTTTCTGTCTGATTCTGGATGACTAGACCTCTGTAGTGTCTTTTTATCTCTCACTCTAATTCGTTCATAGGCAGCATTTAAAAACATCACAGACATGCTCCAGTGTGAATGCTGGTTCTTAAAACTAAACTAAGACAACATTCAAGTTCATAGTGAAGGTAGATCCGTAATAGGACAAATAAATCCAAGATGGCAGACAAAACCATTAAAATGTTAATTATAAAAATAAAGTGCTGGAGTTTTGTTGGACAGCCTAGTTATTAACCCAAAAGGATTTTTCCAATTGCTTTGTGGTTTGTTGTGGGAAACAAGCTTTGTGACCAGCAAAAGTTAGATTTTTTCCTGATGACATTCTTCACAAATAAGCAGTTTTTATATCCTTAATTCAGTCAGCAGGCTTACCATCACTATAGCTTCCCACAACTCTTTCAGCCATTTTTTTTTAAAAGTCATCTCCTTTAATAGTATACAAGTGCGAGATGTACATAATAAGGCTGTGGAGTTGAAGAGTTTACCTGTTTGACATGATCTTTTATGTCCCCAATGTCCTCTGTAATGCCATTTAGCCACTTGTTAGGAACCACCTTTTTCATGACGAGCAAAAGCTTTTAAAAAAACTCATGAGAGGGTATTAATGATGTATTTTATGTTGTAAAATACTTGTTCACCGCAGACTTTATTTCAGACTTTTAACCAAAAGCCCATTTAAAAAATCCATTAACCTCAGGAAGATGAAAACGGGAAGTGTTAAAATATTAAATTGTTTCTAGGTTTATAATATAACATTTCAAAAATAGTCTAAACTAATTCAGATGGAGCATTGTAGCCAATGCATGTTTTGATTTTAATGTGCAATATTGCATCATTAATTTGGCAACATGCTAATAGCAAACTTTTAAAATCAATAAAGAGACAAGTCTCTAATTTGTAGCACATAGAGTTGTACAAATCAGTCACTTTTTGGGTTTAATTTAGTTAGCATCCTTAAAAGACTTTTTTTAACATAATGTTGACTCTGAAATCTAGACTTTTTAAACAGCAAATGTTTGTTTCTCTTACAGGCCCGGTATTCAACATATCCATTCATTCAGAAGCAAGCAATGTGTTACCAGGGGACACAGTCCAAATGAAGTGCATCGTATCCATCTTGGAAGCTTCTCCGAACACTGGCAAGTGCTGTTTGTGTAATCTTTTGAAGTATAAAAGTTTGTAGAAGGTTAAAGAGAAATTAATTTTAAAGCATTTCAATAAGTGCCGCTGTAGCGTTTATTCCTTTTAACTGTGGTTTATGTCCAAGTGCTTTTTAAGATGACTATATCTTTGGTTTTTGACACATTGAAGTAATGGGAGAATTAGATTTTACCGCACAGAAATGTGGAGAGAAAACATTTGACGTTCAGTCCAAGCAGATTCTTTGAGATTCATCCTCTGTGAACCTAAATCTCCCGGTTCATTTCATGTCACATTCTGATGTATAAAAGGAACAGAATCTCCGAAGTAACCAAGTGCTTTCTTAGGCATTTTAATTATTCAAAGGTTTTTTGTAAAACACTTTAGCTTTTCACCAGTTATTTTAGTATCTTTTCATTTCTTGCCTTAGTCCAGTCTGACCTTGCAGGCCGTCTGGGTGGCATGTTTTATAGCAATATCCATGTTTAACTTCTTAAGGTATCTTAATTCCGTTTGTTTCCTTCAGTCTCCATTTTCTTCGAAGTCACATGCCGTTGTTCATGTGGGTGTGCTTTTGTGGTTATTCATAGTTGATATTATAAATATAAAGCCTATAAACTAATCTGAATCAGTTGGAGATAATCACCTGAACTTTACCCCTTGAGTCACATCCTGCACAGGAGTGACACAGCCTCTTTTTCTTTTCTTTCTGTTGCTTACTCATAAATGCTGTATAAACAGTTATAAGCATTTAGCAGTTTTACAAAAGTGCTTTAACTTTACATTTAAGGCAATCAGGCAAACATAGTTTTGGGATGGTTAGCATTTTTTTGGTCAAAAATGTGATTTGGTGTGGAGAGACTACTTGCTTGTCAGTGAAATAAAAAACTACTTTATTGCTGCCTTTCAGTACTAGATGTGAGTGGTTAGATGTTTAACATTTTTAGCGATACAGAGCTGTGGACTGTGGTTGGTCACATTGCCTGCTCAGCCTGCTGTGATCGTATCAGTCAGAAATGTTGAATGTTAAGTAATACGCAGAACGCGACGTGAAACGCTTCCTCCTTATCGGTCTGTTGCCACAGGCACACACACGCTGTAGTCATAGATACATGTTAGGACAATGTTCACACTTCTCTTTTCAAAATACAGTATAGAGAAACAAGAGATGTTTTTGTGCTGACTTTATTGTTCGTTTTTTAAAAGATTGTCGCCCTGAAGGAAGAGACGTCTCTGTTTCTATTGTGTTTCTTTAAGAGTAATCCTCAGGGAGTCCAAGACAGCAATAGACAGTATGTCTTTGAGTATAAACCATAGTTGACCTAAGAATAAAACTTCAGTCATCATTTACTCACCCGCATGTCTTTCCAAACCTTTGGGAATCGTAATGACTTCCATTTTCAATTAAGCTTTGGACACTGTTGTTTATCATCTTTTATGTTCCACAGAGGAAATACGGTACAGTTTAAGAACAACATGGAGATTTTTTTGTGTTCTGCTTAAAAAAAAAAAAAGTAGAATACAAGTTGGGAATCAAATGTTCACCTTACATTTACCTCTACAGCACTGTGTTGTGAAATTACAATGTTGAATTTTTTATTAAATTCATAAATCATAATGTCTACATTGCTTGTTCTGGCATACAGGCTGACTAATGTACTCAAGTAAAGCAGTCAAGAACATGTGCTTCAGCTGGAAGGCAGCGGAAAGCCGGAAGATGAAAGTACCCATGAGTACAGTGCAGAGTTACTCATGAGTTCTGAGAGGGTTTCTTCTTTTATTCTGGCCTCGATTAGAGCAGAAAGAACATTTCCTTGTTTTAAGGCTAATTTTGGCCTAGTTGTTGTTCACAGTGGTTGAGAATAAGGGCAGTGCTGCTCCCTAGGCTCCTTATGATCTCAGGTTCATAGAAAACGCCAGAGCAGTTTAACAGCATCCAATATATTAAGTCCTATCATAGACTGAAGGCACTATGGTAGGAAAGAAAAAAAATTTAAAATGCCATTTATTTATTTATTATTTTTCATTTTTGGGATTTACATTTGGGAGGCCACTGTGAAACAAAAAGATATGTGTTCACTTTCATAATAACAGCTGTTTTTTCTACTGGCGAACTGTTGAAATGTATGATGAATACTACTCTAATAGTCATTTTGTGACTGCTCCATTTGACTTATGTTATTTGATTCATAAACTTTTATGAATGAGATTATAATACGAAGCTGGTCTAACACAGCTGTAATTATTTGTTAGAGCACTTTAGCATCAAGCGTCATAGTATCATATCACAGCTTTTAATTCACTGTTGCAACTGGTTACAAAAAGTAAAATTGTCTTGCAGCTATAGATGTCGAATTCATTCATTAATCACCACAGACAGCATAAATGTTAAAAAGACATCATCCAGCAAATCTGAGGAACAATCAACTCAGCCTGCATGCTATTTGTCCACCTCGGGCTCGGAAGTGAGTGCTAGTCAGGACCTGCCATTCCTCATCCACTTATGAAAGGATGTATATAAAGCTGTTTAGGGCCACCTTGTCAAAGCCTTTTCTTAAGTTCCCATCTAGAGTCATCATGGTTGGAATGGATCTTAAATCTAATTTGGTGTTTTATTTGTAAGGTAATTACTGTATAATAGTACGGTAAGGTGATATAGCAGAAAAATTGTATGTCAACTTTCTTGTATGTATGCACAGTCATATAAGCTTTCAGGTTAAATTTGAGCATTTTTGCATATATTTCAGGTCAGACTTTGTTGAATGGAATTAAAATTGTGATTTGGTGTGGAGAGACTTTTGCTTGTCTGTGAAATAAAAAAACTTTTATATTGACACCTTTCAGTATTAGATGAAGGCCTATTTGATGTTAGTGGTTAGATGTTTACATTTTTAGTGATCTTAGTGATACAGAGCTGCGGGCTGCAGTTGGTCACATTGCCTGCTCAACCAGCTGTGATCATATCAGTTAGAAATGTTGCACACTTGTGGGTGAATGTTGGGTAATGCATGACGTGAAATGCTCCCTTTTCATCGGCCTGTTGCCACAGGCAGGCACACACACGCTGTAGTCATACAAACCGGATTCCAAAAAAGTTGGGACACTAAACAAATTGTGAATAAAAACTGAATGCACTGGTGTGGAGATGGCAAATGTCAATATTTTATTTGTAATAGAACATAGATGACAGATCAAAAGTTTAATCCGAGAAA
>JAUYWG010000042.1:1862345-1874147 GCA_034779775.1 Enteromius afrohamiltoni
TGTTCCGTGATTTATGTTCTATTCTGAATAAAATATTGACATTTGCCATCTCCACATCATTGCATTCAGTTTTTATTTATTTTAATTTGTTTTGTGTTTTTTTTTTTACTTTTTTGGAATCCGGTTTGTAGATACATGTCAGCACAGTGTTCACACTTTTATATACATACAGTATAGATAGAATAAATGAAGAGTTTGGTTCCAAAACACTATAAATCCATTTTGATTAATCTGAGTAAAAATGTGTTTTCTTTAGCAAGAAAGTGGTAAGATGGAAACCACTATATTCTGTTTCAAACTTTCCCATAGCATCTTTAGGTCACATAATATAAAAAAATATACATCCACATTTCTATTTGCAAAGATGTGTATATATATAAAAACAGATTTTTTTCCCAACAATGCAATAAATCAATGACTTTTTTCTTCTTCAAAATGCAGTAAATCCTTTGAATCATTATAAAGTTATTTTTCATATTGAAACTGTTGAAAATACACAACTCAGCCTCTGACCTTGGTCATTAGTAATCTTATACACACACACTGGACTAATAATACATTCAATCAGTTTTTGCTCCCAAAATGAGTTCAACAGGTCATCTTGTTAATTACAAAAATTTATTAATGGCAACAATAAAAAAAAAAAATTCATCAAGAATAAGAACATGAGCAACCTTACATTCAACTTCCAAAAGTGCATTCATCTTTGCCGTGTCAGCTACATTAATTTAGTTCACTAGTGCCATAGGCTGTGTTTCTTAGGACAGAAAGAAAGAAAGAAAGAAAGAAAGAAAATAATAATAAATAACACATCAGATTAAATTTTTTTTTGTCAATTTAAAAATTGGCTTTTCAATACCGACCAGACATAGCTGATTTTGGCAGAAATTTGTTTGTTTTTTTCCCCAAAAATGGCGTTTATCACGTTTTAAAAACAAACCTCTTCAAATGTATAATAGCGAAGGTGAAATAGCAGAAAAGTTGTATGCAGAGTTATATAAGCTTTTAAGATACTATTACTTTTATTAATACTTAACCAAGGTTACAATAAAGACTTTCGTTTCAAAATATTATAGTCCAAACACAAGCTGTTCTTTTTATTCTTCATAGATTTGTCATCGTTTAAAAAAAATAAATACATTTCCACAAAAAATACTGAGCAGCACAACTGTTTATAACATTAATAATACGAAGAAATGCATTTGAGCACCAAATTAGCATATTAGAATTATTTCTGAAGGATGTGACACTAAGACTGGAGTAATGGTGCTGAAAATCCTGTCCTAACTGCTTTACAGGAATAAAAATGTAGTACATTTTTACTGTAATTTGATGAAATGTCATGGTTTTGGAAGACATTTCTTTCCAAACCATGCAAATTTTTTTTAAAAAAGGTATATATATATAGCCTGCTTAAAAAAAAAAATTAAAGCCATGTCAGAAAATCTGTATATTGCGTAAAAAAAAGTTTGTGACATTTTGGTAAACTTTAAGAATCATAAGCTATCTGCTGTTCACGTGGGATTCTGCTATGAGATGTAGCCTTGGTTTTTACTTGATGAGTAGCAGAATGCTGCGGTGAATTGTGGTGGGCTTGAGCTGTGCTCATGGTTGTCAGTTTCTGATTACCCAATGGCCTTCATTGAGATTCCACACATAGCAGTGAGGAGAGCGTGCAGAGGCCTGCCTGAGTCTGTCTGACTGCTGCTGCTTCACTCTGGATCATCAGGGAGTGTATATGGTATTGAACCACTTGAAAGACACAGTTAAGCTTTGTTTTCTTTCCATACACTACTTGAATGCCCTTGTGGTTATGGCACACACTTGCTTGAATAAGCCGCAGCAACAGCACGGCTGTTTGGAGTGTTGCAACAGAATTCCTATAAACAATCGTATTGACTCCACCTTAGCATTGACGTGAAATTACCTCTTATGATTAAAGTCAGTGTTGAAAACCACCTAAAGCCTATTTACCTATAATCACACACATTTGTGAGTGAAACAGGATATGCAGTTATGAATATTGTAGAGCAACACTTGATTACTCTTTTATTTTTATTGTCTATTCCACAGGTGATATGGCATTTGATGTACGCTGGTTTCAGAACGCAGACCGGGCTGTAGATAACGGAGTCCAGCCTCTCATCAGTATGGACCGCTGGGGAGTGGTAAAGAAGACCGGCTCCAATGACACTAGTCTGGAGCGCACCGACCGACACACGTTTGTTCTGAGCTTACACAAGATTCAGGATAGAGATGTGGGAGAATACTACTGTACCGCCACACCCTGGCTCCTGTCCCCTGCTACTGGTGCCTGGAACAAGGAGACGGACCTTGCCTCGGCTTCATCATTTCTATCTGTCAAAATAGAATGTAAGTAGTGTCTAGGATGGTAATTGTTAAAGTCCAGTTCCATATACATGAGAAAAAGAAAGCAAGCCTGGTAAACCTGTATAACTTTAGAACAGGGGTTTAAAATCCTGCCTCTGGAGAGTTGGCATCCTGCAGATTTTAGCTCTGACCTCATTTAAGCACACCTGAACCAGCTAATCAGGGTGTTTAGGGTTACGTGATAATTACAGGCAAGGGTTTTGGAGCAAGGTTGGAACTGAAGTGTGCAGGATGGTAGCCCTCAAGGAGTAGGAATGGAGACCCCCTGCTTAAGGGCGGGACACACCAAGCCGACAATCAATTGGGCTAGTTTTTTTGGTGTGTTCCACTCGTTGGCTCTTGTCGGGCTCAGATTGGTGAAATCGGGGCTGTCGGGACCATTGGTCAGCGTGAGAACTCTGATTGCCTTGTTTGCTGAACTTAAAATTTAATCAAAGTCATGCGCTTCTATAAATGATTAAAGTTATCCATGTTACTGATATTCAGAATACTAAGCTCTTGCTCTTGTCACAAACAAGCAAGTAAAAAAAGTATTAGAATGTATTAGTAGTTTGCGTCTTACAAAAGACTTTAGCAATAGCACCAGCGGTGTCCATTTCTGCTTGGTAAAATTTAATTTCGATTGTGTACATTTTAGTAACAGTAAATAACTTTGCAACTACATGTCAACTAGCAGTCATTACAGTATTAGTAGCTCTGATTAATATCTTCTAACACTTTATTTTGATGAGACCACAACGTACTACATACATACTATCAGAAACTTTGCTCAACCTATTCTACGAACCCAAAACCTACCCTAACTTTGGTAGTTAGTAGTAATATCTAGTTTCAGAGAATTAGTTGACTTATGGTTAGTAGAATGTCTAAAGTGGACTATTAAAATAAAGTGTAACCTTCTGCTCTCCTGGAGGGCCACCTTCCGGCAGAGTTTAGCTTAAGCTCCAATTAAACACACCTAAACCAGCCAATCAAGGTTTTCAGGATCACTAGGCAGTCATGGTGTAGAACTAAACTCTGCAAGATAGTGACCCTTCAGGAAAAAGATTGGCTGTTAAATCATTTCCTGAAGGTCATCACGGTCTACCAATAGAGCAAGCTTTGGCGCATCCGGGATGGAGATTTCCAGGAGGCTATATTTGTCTGTCAGAAAATCAAAGGTCTTAAAAATGTGACGTGATATCCACTCTTAACAGTTTATGTCTTTGGGAAATCTTTTTAAAGCACCATCCCTAGCTGCTCTACCCAAACTGGTGTCTTTATGAACGTTTGTGATTTGACAGTGATCATTTGGTTTGTTATTCTGCAGTGTGGGAATCTTTGAAGATGCCAGTGGGATACGGCCTGGCTGCTGCTGTGATCGCTGGTCTTCTATCGGTGCTGCTGGGTCTTGCTGTCGCCCACTGCTGTTTCTCCAGGAACCCCATACACACGCCCCGTCCCCGTAACAAGCTCATTGACCTGGAGATAGATTAAACCAATCTCCTTTTGCACTGCTGTGATCCTGCCTAAAACCACTTTGACCGGCTTGATGTATTATGCTTTGGGACAGAATGTGGATATGCACGTTGCTTAATAAGACATGGAGAACCTGACTGTATGCACTCCAAGGATTGAGCCAATCCAATTGACAGCTCCATATTCCCACTTGGGATGCAATAATACACTTATTATTCTCAGGAATAGAGCACTGATGGGCCCCATCCGATGTTTTTTTTTTCCCCTCTACACATCCTGAATGATGATAGGATGAGAGCACCAGGAAATATTTAGTTAAGTGCAAATTTGGGACTGCGCAATGGCCAAACCAGCAATGTTGCTAATGTACAGCTGATGATAATGATTTTATAGCATTTAATAGGAAGGACTCTAACGAAAGAGCCAAGAACTTGTCAGTTGTGAGTGTAGCAGAAACTCCAATTTTAGATTGACCTTTTAAACCCCTCCAGTCCCAGAGGATTTGTTTGTCACATCGTCAGTGGACGTCCGCCATGCCCCCCTCCCTGCCTGCCTGTCGGGAGTTATGCCACCAACAGTAGAGAACTTAAAATGACTGACCTTTCCTCTCTGTGGTGGTCCACAGGCTAAAGGAAATATGTCTGATGGATGGGTGCTCCAAGGCCGCACTGCATCATTCTGGGATCCAGAAGTGACCACTCGAGGAAACGGACCAAACAGGCTGTCAATCCATGGCTTGGCTTTGAGCGGCCTGCCTTAAAAATCGCTTGTCAGGCATTTCAAAGGCCCTGATAACTGATATCCACACTGTTGGCATTAACTCATTCCTCACTCTTTTTCCTGCTCCAGTTTCCCTAACCTGAATTTTGTCAGAAAGCACTCATTATACTGACACAACTGACCCGCACTGACTTGTTGTAGATCTTTTTGTACAAATGCTCTCGTTATCCACAATGTGGTTAGATAAGTATTTTCTGAGAAGGGAAGCTGTTGGAGAGTGTTTTACTGTATCTCAGAGTGAGAGAGCTATGCAGAGACACATTTATAGCCAAAATGTCAAAAGGTATTTCACCAAGATGTTTTATTGTAGTTCATTTATGGATATTATTAAATGGATGTGTTTGTTTCCTTCAAAGAATTGATCCTTTTTTATTTTTAACTTTGTGTAATTGTGTCAGTTTTATGCGCTTTTAACATCTCTCGCAATATTTTTTTTTTCTGTTTTTTTCTGCTTTCAACGATTGATACTACTAGTTTTCAATAGCAAACCAACAAAAAATATTTCTTAATAAAAAAAAAAGTGTAACTGTGTTAATCTGAGATTTCTGTTTATCCCAAATCTGCATACATAAAATTACAGTCATATTTATTTACATTCCTCACAACTGATGCTTTGTCTGTTAAATTTAATTCTTATTTTTACCTTCCTTCATTTAACCTCTTTAACTTGAAGGCCCTTTATTGTCCCAGATAGGCTAAGATATTTCAGGGATCTGCTTGTTTTTAAACAAAATTACTACCGTTATTAATTATATTAAAAACGTTTCAAGAAGGATATGTTCTTTAATTTTCTTTATTTATTTTTTGTTAAGGTAAGATATTTAAATTGACACACAGTGTTTTTTTTTTTATTATTATTCATAAATCGTATTGTAATATAGCCAATAAAATAATGAGCATTCAAGAGCTGTATTCATCCAGAACCATTGATTTAAGTAATAGCTACATGCATTTCCTTTGGAGAAATCTCATACAGATTTTTTTCTTTTATAACTTCATAAAGGAAAAAGGTAACTGTAAGTCCTTTTAAAGGAGTCTGTATGAAATTCTGTTTGTAAAGTGTAAGTTACACACTAATAGTGTTCCCCTTTGAACCGGTCTGTTTAGCAGCAAAAGTATCTTATGGGTATGTTATGAATATTAAATTGTGGAAGACACTTGTTTTTGTATTTGGGTGATTCTATAATTGCAGGTATATTTGGTAAACAAAGTAATTATTTTTTTTCTGATTTATTTTGGTTTTCTTTTTCCAAAAAAATTATTATTATTATTTAATTATTATTCAATGTGCAATCAAAATATTTAATAGTACTCTTATTTTGGCATTTTATTCATTTATATTTATAAAATCCATAAACAGTTACATACTTAATTCTAATTAAAAATAAATAAAAAAACTATAAATCTTGCATCAACTCCATTACCAATCCATATTTTGCCTTTAAATTAGTGAAATTATCTCTCAGAATTGTGTAAATTAACCTACAGGAAATGTCACTTTCACTCCCTGATAAGATCTGAAGCACTGGAAAGTGTCTGTGCTCTCTCTGAGAAAATATTTTAATCTAAAAACATCTTGCACCAAGAGTTATTTTGAAGAACGTCAACTCTGTAACTACAATATCAAAAGGAAAACCGAGTTTACTGATCTCACACTGGGTTATTTAAACCTCTTTTAATCATCAGTGTTATGTGTTCTTAGTATTTATGCCAGCAAATGGAGTTTTTGGAAAAAAAAAAATAAAACCAGAAATAATTCTGTTACACTATGGTAAGCATTGGTAGAGTTTGATGGTAACAGACTTCAGACAATTATACAATCACCAATATACAACCGTTTATTCATTTAACAATTGTACCTAATTTAAAGTTCCCTTATGCAACCACTTCCTTAGATATTTACTCCACCTTCTGTCCTCTAAAGCATTAATGTTAGACACTAAATTACTTCATTGTAACACTCACATTACAAGTCTCAACATGGGATTTCCTGTCTGCATTTATGAAAGCGTATGCAGGTTCTTAGTCATCCAGGTCATTGTGTGATGTCAGGCTTACTTCTAGGGCATGTTAAACTAATTTTGAACTCTCTTAAGCACCCAAAAGGCCTTGAGGAGGCTTGACCTTTGACACTGAGCCATGCCCTTACAAAGAGGTGGTTTCATTTTTCTAATTTGCAAGCCTATGGGCATTCATCGCTATCGTTAATGTGAACCAGTGAGGTTTCTGTGCCTTAACATACACTGGACAGACTGAGAAGGCTCATTTCTTGTCTTGTGCATCTTCACGTATTTTGGTTTGATTTCAACCTAGATCATAAAAACACTGATGACTAGGCTTCTAGCAAACCAGCATTAGATTTGAGATTTGCTATTGTGTTATTGTTTGATAACAGTGCATTCTCGCCATGGCAACAACTGCAATATAAACAGTCAAGAAAGAAAGAGAAGTGTAAATCTAATGTCTGTCCTTAAGCTTTACGCCGAAAGGCATCCTGTTGTGCCTCCTGGATCTAACTGAATTTAGTTTAATAACCCTTAAAAAAAAAGTTCTGTGCCACTACCAAAGCACAGTGACTGTAGGATACAGTATCAGATGGTAATGTACCATGTTACACTCTCAGATATAAAAGTATGAAAGTTGCCACTGGAGCGATACCTTTTCAAAAGGTAGCTACATGTTTGTACCTAAAGGGTCCATTTTGGTACCTTAAAAGGTATGTATTAGTACTTAAAGTGTACATATTAGAATCTAATAGGTACAAAAGTGTACTGCCACAGTGACTGCTTTGGTAGCTTTATTTCTGAGAGTGTACATGTAGCATGATTATTATCATAATATTTATGGTAGGCTACTCTGGCATGTCCAAAACACCAGGGCAATGCCATAGTACTTTGCTGTATGTAAAATGTTTAAATGTGCAATGTGAAGTTATCTTTATAAACAGCACTGCACATGCTTGTTTCTGATCTAGGGCGCCCCCTACCGGCCATATGGGTTGCTGTAACGCCAAATCTGGAGAAATGTATTGTTGTCTCTTTAAAACGGTTGTGAAGGAAAAGTCAGCATAAAATGGTTATCATCTAAGTAAACTTGTCCAAAATCTACAGCCTGCACAAAGTATTTGTGGGGAAAAAAAAGGAATTCTGAA
The DNA here is from genome assembly GCA_034779775.1 of Enteromius afrohamiltoni. Classification (NCBI taxonomy): domain Eukaryota; kingdom Metazoa; phylum Chordata; class Actinopteri; order Cypriniformes; family Cyprinidae; genus Enteromius; species Enteromius afrohamiltoni. The sequence goes on from JAUYWG010000042.1 coordinate 1,870,126, forward strand.
AGTTCTAGATGAATATATAATGCCGTACAGAGGCTAAACTGAAACTTTCTGGACCCATGGATATGTGGTAAGTCTACTCCAGAGCAAAAAAAAGGCAAGGCTGAGGAGAAGAACACTAAATAAGCCAGTCATGTTCTAAGAGGTTTTTTTGCTACTGCAGGGTGTGGACAATTTGACCATATGTCAAGGATTTGATTGAGCATCAGGTCATTTTAGCCTGATGAGGGTCATTGATGGTCACTAGATGTTTAGCAGGACAGTGATACAGCCAAATCTGCCAAAGACTGGTTTAGGTTTCCAGCATGGCTCATTCGAATCTGTATTTAAAGGGTTACCTCACCCAAAACTGAAAAATTTGTCACCCTCATGTCGTTTCAAACCCATAAGAACCCAAATTAAGATATTTTTGATGACATCAGAGAGCCATCTGTCCCTTCATAGACAGCAACACAACTGAAATGATACCAGAAACTATGGAGGGACATATGGCTCTCTGATATCATCAAAAAAACAATCTTAATTTGTGTTCCGAAGACGAACAGAGGTCTTCTGGCTTTGGAACGACATAAGGGTGAATAACTAATGACAGAATTTTCCTTTTTGGGTGAAATAACTCTTTAAAGTCCATTAAAAATCTATGTCGAAATCTGAACCAAGGAATTTATGAGTGTGAATATATGAATTTGAATATATGAACATTGTTATCTGTAATCAGCTTTGTATTGTTTTTAATCTGGTTTGAGCCACAAGAGGGCGGCCTAAAATAACACGGCAAGAAAGAGATTCCTTCAGTGCCTCATTCAGTGTGCATCTCATGTTTTATGACACATAAAGAATAGTAGGCCTAATATGGAAAAAGGTTGGTTTAATGACTGAGGTAAGCACAGTGTGGATTTATACTGTTTTCTTATCAGCACTTCCTTTTCTGGCTGTATTAACGTTTACATTTTGGTCAGAGAGCTTTGGCCGCACAAGTATGCTTTTCATCTGTAGCTCAACCCACAGCAGTTTCTGTTTCTCATGACACACACAAGTCTACAGACAGAGATAGAATTATTTCACACTGTTTTGGGAAATACTTTGAAGACATGATCATTTATATCCCCGTATCAAGGTGTGACTTTATCATTTAGATTAGTTCTGAATACTTATATAGGCCTAAAATACTAATAAAGTGTTCAAGTTTTAAATTCTTTCCTGTGTGAGCCGAAATGACAGAGAACATTAGTGGTGGGTTTTTGACTGCGATGGAGAGCTGTTCAGTCCTCTGTGGTCTTTGCTTAAAATGGTCGAGGCGGCATGTTTTCCTGCCATTTATAAGGCAGTCTTATAAGCATGAATTGCTTTCTCCAAGTATTTTTAAATTACAGTATTTTATCATTTCAAATAACCACAGACAAGAAGACGCCGTCCCTTTGCTTTTTTTAGTGAATGAAACAGCAGCTTTGTCTAGTGTCTCACATGAGATCAGTCATTCTTTTTTTGCAACAGTATGCAAATGTTTTTCACTACTGCTTTTTCACTTCATGTACCTGTGAAACTCTCTACTGTGGAACTCTTAGATTGACATATTCCACTTTGACTTTAGACAAAAATGATTTGCATTCATTTACACTGTCATGGTTTAAATGCAATAACAAATTAAGATGAATTTTAAAGACGCTAACACTGAAATATTTGGTTTTTCACAATCATTTTATAAGAACTCTAATAGACACCTTAAAATCAAAACGGACATCTCTCATTATTTTACGGATTGTTGTATTTATTGTATAATATTTATCAGTGCACACATTACTTTTTTTAAGGTCATGTGTCTTTGTAATCTTTAAACAAAAGCACTAAAGTGTTTCCAATACCATCTCTTCTCTGATGACATGTTGTGAGGATTGGTGCATGATCCATATGTGGGAATCTTAATTTTGGTGAATCTGAACTTTGTCTTAAACTGAACTGGGTAATCGGACAGAATAGTTTGACTGAAGACTCAAAACTATCTAGAGTTTGTTACACTTTGTCTCATTGTAACGTGGTGGACTGATTCATGCACAGAGAGGATAAATCCAGTGTGAACATGAAGCAAGGTGGGTAATCCACAATATGGAAATAGTAAGAACAACAACAAAACACTTGAACAATCAGGAAGTAATGTGACAGGAACAGTTGGTGAGGGCACCCTCTGGTGATCTAGAAGGGGAAATTCAGGCTGAGATGTTCCATCTATTACCACTGGATCATGACATTAGCAGGTGCTTCTACTGAAGTTTGTCTGCAAAATTAGACAGACAGATTAGAAATTAGGTTGTACACTTTCTGCTCTCTAAAATATCGCTCACTGGTGTTTAGTTTCTTTAATGTAAAGGACATTAAATGTGTCGCTTGTCATTGTCAGAATTTGACTTCTTTTTTTTCTTTGAGTGAACTGCCTTTAAGAGTGTAAATCAATGAATAGGGCTAATTTAATCAAATCTTTTTTTTTAATGAATGGTATGTAAATCAAGAATATAGATACATAAGAATCAAAATATGTGAGAAATTGTGTTAACTAAATGAATATGTTAAGCCTCTTTTTTTTTCACAACTGATATTTGAAACCTTTTTAATAGACCTTTTCACCCTTGCTGCATGAAAACCGCTGGTTTGTTACAATGCTCTATTCACATGAACCGTGATGACAATTTGGGGACAGTCAAGCGAGTGTGAAGATCTGTGCGGTGCTAGACGACAGGAAATCATATTCAACACACTTGTTTCCTCTTTTCTTCTGATGTGTCACAGTCGCAAACTTCAGAGAAGATTTAAGCACTCTTACTGAAACCTGTGTTAACTTAGAGATGAGAAAGAACGCAAAAGGATCGATCCCTTTAAGGATGGTAGACTTCTGGTGCCAAAAGTGGAACCTGCCACTATTGTTGTGTCTCACAGGACTTCTGCAGTGGGGTAAGACTGAACTGATTTACAAATATAAACCTTGAGGTATTTTCTCTGAGGATATATAGGTTTTTGGACATTACTGAATTGTATCACCCTCATGTTGGCTCAAATCCAGTGTGAAATACAAAAGGCTAGCAAAAAAAAAAAATAGCAGGACTTTTCCATGTTAATAATGATCACTTTATGCTTAGGCTTGAAAAATGACAAAGTAAAATGTTAAATATGTGGTTTATACAAATATTAAATCTTGTTTGCACTTCCACATATTAAACTTTAATCTGTCATGACAAGACAAGAGGGAACTAAAACTCACACAAATTTAACTTGGCTTCAGAAGACTTGAAATTTTGAGATTTTCCTGTCTAATTCCACAGATCTGTGCAGTGGTCAGCGTCTGGTCCAGATCCAGGAAGGTCCTCTGTTTAGAGTAAAAGGATATCCCATCTCTATATCCTGTAATGTTAGTGGGTTTAAAGGCCCAGCTCAGCAGGATTTTGAATTCACTATCAAGCAATCAAATATACCTATAAATATGATCAGTACTTCAGACCAGGACTTTCCCTACAGAATGTTCTCTGAAAGGGTAGAAAAGAAAGATATTGAGATTCAAAGGTTGTCAGGATCTTCAGTTCTCTTGAGGATCCAAAATGTGCTGGAGAACGATGCAGGGGATGTGGTTTGTTCAACCCCAAACACAGATGGCTCTTATTTTGGAAATTACGCTGCAGAAACAAAGCTTAATGGTAAGATATATATTCATATATTCATATTTTTATTCATCCCAACAGAAGATGATTGGCCATAAGCTGCAGTTGTCTATATATATATGAATCACTATTATGTTAGCCATTAGTCACTGTGTGTACTGCCATTGAAAAAATATTATTATTTTTTGAACAACCATCAGTTGTTACTGTTTTCAATGATAAAAGGACAAAAGACTGTTGTATCCACAGTGATTGCAGACACCCTGGAGGCATCATTTTCTGGCTCTCCCTCTCAGAGCTTGTCTGAAGGTGATCCTCTTCAGCTTGAGTGCCAGGTCTTTAGCCAGACTTTTCAGCATACTCATCTGTCGGTCACCTGGT
>JAUYWG010000042.1:1877757-1898097 GCA_034779775.1 Enteromius afrohamiltoni
GATGTACAGAAAGCCTTGAAAAACTCCTACTTGTTAGGGGTGACTGTACGAAAACCAGGTAAATACAGTATTTTATTAAAAAAATTATGTGTGCAAAGAAACATTTGGACATACTCGTACTCACCTTTATACTCATACCGGAAATGCATAGGACTTTTACAAAAAAGTGCTCTTAGATTAATTTCTTTGCAGCGTTATATGTATAAGTTTCAGTGCATAGTGAAAAAGCCGACAAAAGAACATAATTCTTTCACTACTGCTTATAAGAAACCCAGGATGCACCTTCTGAAACTGGTTGCATGAATTTCCAGAGTTGGAATCAGAAGAAGCTTAAATATAAGAGAGTTTGGACCCACATTACATTTTGTGTAATAAAAGTTGCACTTAGAAGCTGTTACAATGTAACTGCATAAAATTATATAATCAGAGTTTTGACCATACTATTAACTAAACCTACCCTTTTCCCTAATCCTACCCATATCCCATCCCAGTCATGTTTTTTTTTAAATTGTACAGTGTAATTACACAAATATATATTGTGTAATATTAATTAACAATATTATTTGTCATTTCAAGTCAAGTCACTTTTTATTTATATAGCGCTTTTAACAATACAGATTGTAGCAAAGCACCGTATATTATTAAGTATGGGAATAGAGTGATGGTAATGTATAATAATGTATAATGACGAGATTAAACTTTATTTATCAAATGCAGAGACGGTCTCTGTAGTCAAGACAACGATAATCACTAGAAATCAGGTGTCCCCCAACTAAGCAAGCCAGAGGCGTTTGATCAGTACAGAAACCTGGAGAGCAAAACATCAATACAACTGCAGCACAGGCTTGCCAATCTGTCTTTCAATATTTGGACTATTTCACCACCAAAAGAACAAGAGCAAACAGACTACAACTTTTTAGCTCTTGTTATCCATATACAGCACCAGTCACAGTTTTGAGACACAAAAAAAACACATAAGATGTGTTTTGAAGACAATGATATTAAAAGATCTAATTCAGAGTAACACTTTATTTAAGATGATTACTTCATACAGGCAAGCTGATGAGTCCAAAATATGAAGACAACACAGAAACAATGCACATTAAGCTTTTTCCTCATCATGGTTTTCTAATGGAAAATTCTTAACCTGAAACATTTGTGTGTTATGCTATTTTATAGTTGTAAATACTTTACTATAATTATAAAAAGTATTAAAAAAACTTCTTCTGAATTTGTTACTGTGAACTGTTTCTGGTGGCACAAACACAAATAAGCATTAAAGTGATACACTAACATGTAATTAAAGGACTACTACAAAAGAGACTCACATGTGTAAATTAAAAGACAGGTCATTAAAAAATGCACTTAGCCAGTAGGGGTGTAAATCCGACAGTACTTCACGATACGATTCAATGTCGATATTCTCCACCAGGGATACGATATTTGATGACACCTAAAAGATTTCTATGATGCGATGTGATTCAATTCGATTTCGTTTCAATTCGATTAATGTATCGATATTTTGATGTTACATGCCTAGTTTACACAAGCAGTTACATTTTTAATAACTATTTTAATATCATTTGAGAGATGTTTTTTTGGCATCGCATTCGCACTATTTAACACACAAGCAGCAGTGAGGAGCAGATTAGAACACGTGCTTTTGCAGGAAAGCGTAGATGGACGTTTGAGGATGTGAAGAGTGTCAGAATAAAGGTACCGCATATCAATATTTTAAATGTGGCATCGATGCATCGTATCGTTAGAAATTTAATCCATACATCGATCCATATTGATGTATTGTTGCACCCGTATTAGCCAGTATGTTCTCTTTGCACATGTTCAGAACAACCTTTTTTCATATAAAGCATTTGAATTTTGATGTAAATTCAGCAGTCCGATGATCTCTCTTTCCTCTTCACTTTGTAATATTTAACATTAGTCAGCAAGATGAGACTGTACTCACCCACCAAACGCCTGGAAACCGCTGCCAACACTGATGTTAAACTTGAATGTAAAGTCACAGAGATAACCACAAATACCTCTCGTTTCACGATAACATGGAGGTTTGGGTCCCAGATGCTCTTAACTATGGACCTAGATGCTGTTGTCAAGGTTGGCCCTGCAGCAGGCCTCGAGATGGACCAGAGGATCCGTATGGACATAAGAGAGAAACAGAACTTCCAGCTGATCATACAACAGACCAGAACATTTGACAGTGGCCAATATCATTGTGAGGTGGAAGAGTGGCTTCAGGATCCTCTCGGTGACTGGTATTCCCTAAACAAAATGTCTGTTTCCACAGAGCTGGTTGTCAAAGAGAAAGGTAAAAACACATTTACTTAATTGAAAAATAATTTTCACTGAACTGCTTTATTTTACACAAAAAATATGTTTTTTAATTGATTATGTTGCCGAGTCCTGGGGGGAAAAAAAGAGGTCGAATGAGAGTCTACTCTAATTTGTCAAGTTCCTAGAAAAGCACTTTGTATAATTTCAAAAGTGTTTCAAATATTTATAACATTTGCAATTTTATAATAATGCAATGTTCTAAGAAATAGCAATTAAGATTATTTGACTTATTTATTTATTGACTTTAATTGAAAAAATAAATAAGTGTTGATGTATGGATTTTCGTGTATATATTTGATATTTATGGATTTTCGTGTATATTTGAATAAAAAAGAAAAAAAGATCCAATTACTTAAACTGTACTTGTTGTCTTTTTGGTTTCAGCCAGTGATTTCAAAATGAATAAAGCTAGTCCTCAGCTGACGGTTGAAGAGGGAAAGCAGCTAACAGTGAAATGCTTAGTGGACAGCGCTGGGTCTGATTCCACTATTAGTTATTCCCTTAAATGGATGTTTGACCAATATCAGTCCTCCAGTGTGACACTTTTGACATATAGTCATGATGGCCGTCTGAAGTACAACAACCTTGACTCAGAGCTTGAGGGACGACTCCACTTCTTCACCCCAGAAGTGGGTGTCTTTCACTTGAATATACATAACGCTATCCAGAAAGACAGGGGGAGCTATTACTGTGAAGTTCACCAGTACAAGCTGGACTGTAAAGGCCAATGGTCACGTAAGGCAAGCGACAAGTCAGGTTTTACCAATGTTACTGTTCAGCTAACAGGTGATTATACTGTATATGAGTACTAATTCATTCTAAAATCGTCAGAATTGAGAAGATCATTAATGCTGATTTTTTTTCTATAAAATTAGAGAACAAACTACGTGTTCACAAAGAAGAACAAAGCCTGAACATTGCCAATTTACAAGCAGGGTTCACCATTGACTGTGTCATTGAATCCCGGTCCAGTGATGCATCTGTGTTTGAGGTTACTTGGTCCAAGGGTCTGAGAAATGAACTACCTATCATCATCTTCAATGCCAGCCGTGATGGTACCCTACACAGTACAATCAATGATAAAGATCTGGTGTTTGGACACCCAAAAGCCATGCACTATAAGCTGACAGTGCCAAACGTTAACCCCACTGATAATGGGCTGTACCACTGTCAGGTTGTTGAATGGATTCAGACCGCTGCAAACAAGTTGAGAAGAATAGGTGAAGACAGGTCTGGGAATATATCTGTCCATGTCAACACTGACGAAAGGCAAAAAAAAGGAAATTTTACCATGGTGAAGAATGCCAAGGATCTTGTCGTCAATGAAGGAAAGCAGTTTGATCTTGAGTGCTCTCTGAGTGTAGGACAAGAGGACCCTACTTATCACTATAGTCTCAGATGGGTATTTAAAGAACCAGGGTCAACTAGCGGGAAACTATTATTGTCCTACTCTTATAAAGGTTTTCTACAGTACAATCAGGACAGGTTACGCTTCTCTAGACCTTCTTCTGGTACTTTCCATCTGGAGGTATTAAACTCTAATACAGCTGATAGTGGAGGCTACTGGTGCATAGTTGAGCAGTACCAGCTTGATTGTGAGGGCCAGTGGAAACGAATGGCAGAAGACCAATCAGGCTCAACTACAGTCACAGTTCACAGTATTGGTAAAACAACCATTTTCTTTTTGTCCATGTTTAATCTCTTAGTCCGGTCTAGCTATTAACTTTCAAAACCATGTCATATTATTTAGAGGAGTCTGTTTGCTTGTTCTTGTTGTTTGATCTTTAAATTTGTGCTTAATTTAAACAGAAAGTAAACTGCAGGTTCGGAAGGACCAACAAATGCTCAACGTTACAATTCATCAGCCTGGGTTCACCGTTGACTGTTTCATTGATTCACAATCCAGTGATAAGTCTGCCTTTGAGGTCACCTGGTTCAAGGTTGAGGAGAAAAACAGCCCAGTTGTAATATTCACTGCCAGACATGATGGTACTCTACGCAGTGCAATTAGCAATACAAATCTTCTGTTTGGACGACCAAATGCCACACACTATAAACTGACAGTGCCACAGATCAACCCAACTGATACGGGGCAATACTACTGTCAGGTTGAGGAGTGGCTTCCAACTGCTAACACCTGGACGAAATTTGCTTCAGATAAATCTGGACAGCTCTCCATCTATGTTCACACTGAAGGTAAATATCCAGAACGTAGCATGTTTTTAGAAAACCCCTGCTGTAAGCAATTTGATAATTACCACTGGGCTTTATTCACCAAATTATTCTGTCTAATCAGACCAACCGGTCAGATTTGAGGGTAAGGTTTAAGCCTAATGTCTCTCTTTTCCGACAGGCTCAGTTCAGATCAAGGAACTTTTTTCTAATGATCATATCTTCTAAATCTAGATCAGTGTCAGTACACCATCAGCCAAAGTAAGCCCAACAGCAAGAACCTTTAGTGTCAGGGGCATGTGCCAATTGTTCGAAGGACAAACTCGAAGGAGGTCTTATAACTGGAGAAGGCTATCTGCTAGCATTCTAACTCAACCCTAGTCACTTGGCAAACACAAGATACCCAGAACTACATACATTGTGGAATTCACTTTAGTTGAGAATGACTAATCGCTTGTGTATCTACAAACAAATATTTTGACATTTAAACTAACATTTAATTTGTCTTCTCAGGTGATTCTGAAAAACATGCAGACCCATTGGGAACGACACTGGGGGTCACTATTCCTCTGATTTGCCTTCTTGTATTGGTCATAATGTTGTTATTGATAAGGGAACACAAGAGGGATACTGAACTCAAGAAGAAGAAAGACTGTCTCTGGGCTGAAAATAACCCCCTTAATTCCATGCCTGAGGTCACTGCCGCTGCAGGGGATACCTTCTATAGTCTGCCTGAAGCAACATTCAATTAAATACAAAAAGTGCTTCTGTCTAGCTCATTATAACAAAGTTAACTTACCCCTGAATTTGAGCATACTGTCCGATTTGTTTTGTTATAACTATATTTATTTTGGAGAGGTAAGATAAGTTGAATATTTTTAAACCAGTGGTTCTCAACTGGTTTCGTTTCAGGGCCTTGATTTTATATTATACATTAAAGGAGATATATTATTTCATCTCAAAATACCCCACAGATCATTTATTCTATAATTTCAAAAAAGGCCTATTTTGAGAGTAAGCAGAAACTGTTTTCTGTGTATGTTTCTTTAAATGCAAATGAGCTTTTGCTCCCGCCCCCTTTTTCAGAGCTGCACCATACAGCTCATACCTGCTAAAAACATTTGTTTTGGTTCTGATTATCATGTTTATTGTGCTGAAATTATGCATTTTAATACCGTATTAGTTTAAACTTGAGATGTTTTTGTAAGTGGATAAATACAAAGCAGAAAGACAGAAAGCATCTGAGTTCACAGCATGTGAGTACTCTAAACCAGGGGTAGGCAACGTCGTTCCTAGAGTGCCGATGTCCTGCAGAGTTTAGCTCCACCCTCAAAAAAAGAAAACCTCACATGTCTGTAGCCCAATTAGAATGAATTAGAATGAAGTTCTAATTAAGATGATGCTATATATTTTCAATTGTATGCGCTTAAATTTGTCATTTACTTATTGAGTCGTTGCTCACAGGCAGTTCAGTGGTGACTGTGGTCACTGAGTCAGATCACCAGATGCTGCTAAGACATTTCCATGGTAGACAGGAAGTCAAGATGATTTAAGCAGATCTGTTGAACAATCACATTTCAGCGGTTGTGGGTTTTTTTGCGCATGTTGGGCTGATCTCACAATGAAGGAACAGAAGAAATTGCTCTTTGCAAAAAAATAGTGCATGACTGAAACCACAAAAAATACATACATTTTTAAAACCATCACTTTTTGTCATTATGGTTAATCTGTATAGAATTATTGTTATGATACATGCATGTAGTTTGTTTCAGTTTGCTTCACATCAAACTGGAACAGCCTCACATTTGGAACGCTCCTCATTAAGATGCTTTCAGTGTAAAATGTGTTTTAGAAAATATATTTCATATGAATTGTGAAAACAGTATTTTTGTGCTTTTTTATATAAAAAAACTTTTTTTTCTTTTTTTACTTTTTTAGCCTCGAACACTTAAGCTATAATCTGCCAAGCGCCTTAAAAAACAAACACACACTTTTTGTTTCAAAGCATTTAGTATGTAGGTAAATGTGAATATTTTCTATGCTCAAAAATTTACAATAGATAGATATTAGAGCTACTGCATAAAATTATTCAATATTAAATAAAAAAAATTGTCAAACAAATACATAGTACATTAATTTCACTGAATAGTAATAATAATATGTCAGTTTGACTGCCACTTCAGCGATAACCAGATAAGGCTATTACTTTTTTAGACTAAAAAAGCCTTTCTTTTCTTATGCTGTAACAATATATATATATATATATATATATATATATATATAGTTAAATCAGTAATATTGTTACATGCTATTAGAGACTAACAAAAATGCATAGGAAGGGGGTTATCAGTTATTATAGCCACAAATACGTTTACTGCATATCTGCATTTTATAATTCTGCTTATATATTTTTGCTAAAATAATTATATAATATTAATATATGTTGTGGGAAAAGGGTTCCTTGTGCAGAGAGTCTTATTTTCACAAACGGTATGGATTAACATCGCTCTCTAGCGGTGAAAAGTGGCCTCACAGCATCAAAAGATTTCCTACCCTGCTATATACAGCATGTATCAGCATCACATGTGCAATGTAATCTGCTGCTGCAGGTTATGATGCGTACACTCAAGTTAAGATGCAATACGAGCATTACATAAAATATAAAACATTCTGAATGTGTGGAAACACATAGTATCTATATAACCATATTGAAATGTGTGCTTGGAGTAAAATGCGGTCAGTGCTCAGAAAGCACATATGCACATTTATTTGCACATTAATAGTAACAGACGGCAAATGTACAACAGCGGTATATCACTATTACTAATTGTATTTACTTTGATTACAATCAATTTTCACATTTGATTTAAGGAAGCATTTATATTTTGAATAAGCTCATATCTAGAATCAGCAACTCCACACATTAGGGGTTTTGAAGTCTCCTAATGAGCTGATTATGAAAGTTTGTGTACCAAATCATCCTATCTGGCTTTAATAAAGAATTGTTTAATGTCATGCTGTATGCAGACAAACTTCAGTAAGTTAGCGAACAAATTTTTCAGACTTATTTTCAACCAGTTTAAACCGCTTGCAAATATGATGTATCACCTGAAAAGAAACTTAAAATAGTGATTCATTTTTCATTTTAATCAATCCATCACCTCGCAGCTCTGCCCATTACCATTCCCCCAGAGCCATCTAGTGTTGAAATCAAGCACTAACATTATTACAGCATAAGACACTCAGGTCACTTAACCCCAAAATTAATATTCTGTCATTAATTGCATAGCAACATTCGAATATATATATATATATATATATTGGCACAAAGAAAACAAAAATAAAATAATTTACTCAACCATTCTTCTCCCATGACTTACGTCTTTCGCCATATTAGAGAATATCACAGTGCAGCACATACGCACGCTTTTAAGTATTTTTGACGTTATAAGCCTTCTTTACATCCGGGGTAGAGCACGTGCATAGACGTAATCTAAAGTTGTTAAGTATCTATTTTTTTACTAACTCCATTCGATCTCTGAAGAATGTGAATACAAGAAACAGAATAATTTTTTGTCAAAAATAACACATTCCAAATATGTTCCTGCTTAGATATGATGACCCCCAGGCAGATGTCAATCACAATTACTCTGTAACCGCATACACATAATAATGTCATATAAATTGAGCAGTAAACTGGAAATTCATTTGAACAATATTTGACTTTTTTATTTTACTTTTAAATGTATTTTTTACATTTAACAGAATAATCAATAATTTAATTGTTTTTACAGCAAAATACATTGTATGCATTGTTATCATAATTCACAAAGCATCTATGTACTGTGGGTGACGTACAAGCATTTATAATCCTCTGTATTTATCGGTTGCATGTAATGCACGCCAATATTATACTGTAATACCTCAACATAAATTTGGTTTGTGCATAAATCTTGGCCCCACCTGTATATTTATCCACATTATAGCTATTACATTCTTAGTTTGCCCCAATTCTCTTACATTTTTAGATGTATGTGCAGTAGTAAGTTTTAGTATCTTTAATGGGGCTGTGCAAAATTAAGAACTGAAGCATTGGCTCCTCTCTACACAAAGTGGAATTTAAAGTAAACAGTAACTGTATGCATTCCCAGTATCTTCAAAGCTGATAAGATATTGTATCACGTTTTGACAAAAACAACAAACAGTGTTTAAATGTGAAAATTTGGGCAAAAGCAAGCTTTTTGTACAACTGTTTATGGTTTATAGGTTCCTTATTGTATGCATGCAAAAAAAATCAATTTATTATTTTACACAACTAAGAGCAGATGAAAGCATAATGCATCACAATCACAAAAGAGATTAAGTGAACGTTATGCCTGTCAATTCTTATGAGCTTTCCATTGTACTCCTAATTTTGGCTCTAGTTTTGGAGCGTGTGTTGACCTCGGACGTCAACGGCATTGGAGATGCATCAGTATGCAGCTCAAATGGGGGGTCATGTGAATCTTCCTCTTTTACTTCCTCGTCCTCGCATCCATCCATCTCCGTCTGATGCTTTTTGCAGTGTTTCTCAAAAATGGACATCTTCACAAAGATTTTGTTGCAGACCTTGCAGTGGAAGAGCTGCTCTTCGTTTTGTAAGTGCAGTTTGAGCTGCAGATAAGATGAATGAGGAAAAGGCCCTGAACACACGCTACAACACATCGTCCCGCTGCCCTGGTGGCTCTTCTCGTGTTGTTTTAGCATGGACACCGACCTGAAGCCCTTGTTGCACGTGGCACAGACATACCTCCCCTCGCCCAGCTCCAACGCCTGATGGTTAAGCAGATGGGCAGACGTACGGAAGGCCTTGCCACATTTGTCACACTTAAAAGGACGCTCACCGGTGTGCAAGCGCAAGTGTATAATAAGTCCGGCCTTTTGTGTGAAAGCCCGTTCGCATTGTGTACATTTGAAGGGTTTTTCACCGGTGTGGAGCCTACTGTGGGTTTTCAGGTGCGAGGCTCGGCCAAAGCACTTATTGCAATCTGGGCATTTGAAGGGTTTCTCTCCGGTGTGGATGGACTTGTGGCGCATCAGTTGGGACGACTGCATGAACATTTTGGAACACACACTGCATTTGTACTTCCTCTCTCCGGTGTGCGAGCGCAGGTGCAGGGCCAGGTGGGATGATGAGATGAATGTCTTGGAGCATAGCCGGCAGGTGTGAGGCTTCTCCCCAGCGTGGCTGCGTTTATGTAGAACCAGACGAGAAGAAAGAGTAAAAGACTTGTCACAGTAGGGGCATTTGTAGGGCTTGTCTTCAGCGTGGGTTTGCTGGTGTTTGGTGAGCATGGAGATCTGGGGAAAGGTCTTGTCGCAGAGGCCGCAAGGGTGGGATCGAGGCTTGGAAGAGTGAGACATGTTGAATGTTGAAACGAACACCCTCAAACCTAATGATGAAAAAAAACAACTGCTGAATTATAGCAGTTTTTTTGGTAACACTTTACACCAAGGTGTCATTTGATAACATTAGACAATGTATTGACTAACATGAACAAACAATGAGCAAAGCATTTATTACATGTTTTATTAAATTGGCTTGAGAAAGCCAACTTACTGAAATCCTATTTATACTTATTAGTGGTGCTTGCCAAAGGCAAGGCATCAGTAGTACTGTCTCACATACTTATTATTATTATTTCATACACTTTCGGCGCGTAACTAGTCCCGCACCGTTTGTCCTAAACCCATGAAACGGGCGTCAAATCATGCGGCCTATTCGAGAATGGTGTGCTATGACTTTTAGCAGTGATCAGAGGTATGATGATCGTACACAGGGCAAAAAATCAGCCCAAAAATCACATAGACATTGTGGCCAACTTTGCTGGATCGCAGCGCAGAGCGAGAATTTCGTAGAAACATATGAATCACCACATTTGAAGAGGTTATCAAGCTGTGCGAAAACCCAAAGTTGTACCCAAAGTTGCCTATGGAACATACTATGGTGAGGGACGGCCCATGAAACAATGTACTTGGTAATTATGATCATTTACATAGGATGCATGAAAATGCATCAGAATGTCATAGAGACATGTGGGTGGGCTCATTTTACTAAATTTTAAACCACACTCTCAGGATCATGTGAAGCTGTCAAGCCACGCCCTAGCAACCGTTTAGAGCACCCTAGCAACTGATCCCATAGACTACCATTATAAAAGGCCCATATGCATGAACAATTCCAGTCTGGCTTCCGCCCTCTCCATAGTACAGAAACTGCTTTAATCAAAATAACTAATGACCTTCTCATGGCAGCAGATTCTGGCTTACTCTCTATCCTCATACTTCTTGATTTGACTTGCTTTTGACTCCATTTCTCATTCCATTCTTCTCAATATATTATCTTCCATTGGTATCACCCACAATGTCTTTAACTGGTTCACATCCTACCTTTCTGGCCGCTCCCAATTCATTCAGCTCAAATCATTTTCTTCTGAATCCTTGTCTGTTACCTCAGGAGTGCCTCAAGGCTCTGTCCTGGGCCCCCTTCTGTTCACCATCTATCTCCTTCTCCTTGGCAATATTTTCAGGAAATATAATATCCAATTCCACTGTTATGCAGATGACACCCAGCTTTACTTTTCAACTTTACCCACCATCACCCTTCCACCCGCTGCCCTTACTGACTGTCTGGCCGAAATCAAAAGCTGGTTTACATCAAATTTCCTTAAACTGAACGGTGATAAAGCAGAGATCCTTCTTATTGGTACTAAATCAACACTATCCAAATCCCATAACTTTTCTCTTATAGTTGATAACTGTCCTCTGTCCCCCTCCTCTCAGGCCAGGAGTCTCGGTGTCATCCTTGATAACAACCTCTCCTTTCTTTCACACATCAATACCATTATACGATCTGCCTACTTCCACCTATGTAATATCAACTGTCTCTGGGTCACTTAACCTCTTCCTAGCCACTCCCTAGCAACACTCTTAAGCACCCTAGCAACCCAAATCCAAATTGACATATCTTTAAATCTAAAAGCCATAGAGACATGGGGGTCACTTTAGGTCTTTCGTATTGACAAAATTACTTTATAATAACATCACTGTCAGCTGCCAAGCCACTCCCTAGTAACCAAACACTGTACCCTAGCAACGTTTAGTAAGACCTATATCTTTGCATCAGAACATGCAAACTGGATTACAGACATATTAGTCATGCTAGCAGTGCTAATAGTTATTAGATAAGTGCTTATTCGTGCAGAGAACTCTATGAAACTCAATAACAGTTAGCAACCGAGCGCCGAGTTTTTCCACAGCAAGCACCACTCACATGTGGTGAAATGTACCTTTCCAGGCATTTAATGCCACAGCTCACGGTTGGAGAGTGTGTGCTGTTTTACTGACAATGGCTTAACATGCAGAAATTATTATACACTTTTTTTAGCCTACAGGCTTCCTTCCCTGATAGCACACAAATATCTAGGAGACGTCTACTTGATGTCTGGATTAACATCTGCAAGACATATTATTAAGGTTGTTTGTTAATCTATTGAACGTCTCCTTTTAGATGCACAAATAGACACCTATAAGATGTCTTTAATATGTTTATGATTTAGAATCCAGACGTTTTTTGGACAGCAGATGCTTTCCAGATCAAAAGATCTTTAACAGACATCCTGCAGATGCTGTATCTAAAATTGGCCAAAACATTGTGTTTAAACGTACAAAGACCTTAATAAAGGAGGATACTATGTGTCTACACAAAGTAGTAGATGTTGTTTTCTCAATCATTTAAATGCTTGGCCAATGTTATCCATTTCTTATATTTGTGTCCTCCACAGTATATCACACTCAGATTATAATATGTTAATTATAAGTTTATTACATATTATTACATATACGTATATTTGCATTCATCTATTAAAATCAGATCATGTTAAAATCTTACAAAAAACACAATAACTTTATATTATTGTAAACAGGAGGTTTGATTTGCATTTTACACATCTCCTTCCTAGGAATTTGGACTGTTCTCGAGGACTGTTGCCACTATCATCAGGCACCCAAAACATATTCAAACAAAAGCATCACTCCTCGAGATGTAACTGGGCGTGGTGTAACGTTATATGTTCCCTGTTGCATTCTTCACAAGAGACATGGAGAATGATGCAAGGGTGAATTAAAAAGAGGAAACAGGTTTTGAGGACAGATCTGAGACAGGCTTCACACCGTTCGTGATTATGCAACATCTAAGAGCCATTGCAAACATGCAAACTCACCCTTTTCACCACCATCGTTTCCGCCAAAAACATAACTGCAGCTTTTGATAATATCAGTTCGCTACATTATTCACTGCATTCGACTCGCGTCATGTTGTCCATGTGGTTTACGCTAAATCCCCACAGATGAACGGTTATTAATATAGAATGACGACATGTAATAATGCAAGAAGCATGTTCACGTTTTTTTGCGAAAAACACACGAACTGACAACGATGTAATCACTGATGCTGTAAACAAAGGGAAATCAGTTTCTGGCTTTCGTGGAAGCCATAGAGTAGCCTAAGCAGCCTGTCGTGCTATCAAAATAAAAGTTGTCCAATGGCAGGAGCATTATTTTTACAGTTATATATACGTATGCAGTTATAAATGCCTTATTATAGGCTAAATAAGTTTGCAGCCCAAAATAATATTAGTAGGTTAAATATTAGTAGCTAAAATATAATTAAAATTCTTTTTTTATTATTAGAGCTAGCCTATTATTATTTATTTATTCATGTAAAGGCAAGGCCTTTATAAACGGAGTGAACTTGCAAATGACTGACACTGATTAAAGTTAATAAAACAAAAGTGCCCTAAAGATGCACGCAAGATTTTTGTTTTCAAGTAACGTTAATAATAATAATAATAATATTAATAATCAGTTTTTAGGTTTCTGTTCTGTGGAAAAAGTCTGTTTTGCGAAAATGAAACCAACCCATTCACTGCACGTCTAGTGAAGTGCCTTTGAGGAAAATAGACTCTTTCCACGGAACAGAAACCTAGAGGAACTGCGCGCGCTGAGAGGGTTTAACTGTCCCGTTCTGACCGCTTTGCATTCATTCCGCTGGGGCGAGTGGAAGCATCATCATTGTGACCCCATAAAGACCTTGAAAGGTAAGAGATAAAAAAATAAAAAAAGATGCATGTGTTTTTTAAACTTTTGTAATAGTATAATATTTAGCACTGTAATACTATGATACCTATAACACAACAATTTAACATATTACGAGTTCTATTTCATCGTTTGAATGACTTTAAACCTTTGACTGATGCAAGGCATAAGCAAACAGCATGCTCCGTTTATACTTCCATCTACACTTCTAGTTCCTTTTTAAAATATTTGTAGAAGTTTGGCTTGCAGTTCCACAAAAATGTGGTTTCACTTTATTCTATTATTTATTCTATTTATGTAATTGTATTCATAGATTTCTAATGCATTATGGATATATAAGCCAAATCGTATGAAAGGAACTCATCATAAAAATATACAGTAAGTATATACAGAGCATGCTGTAATTGTTTGATTATTTATTTATTTGCTTTCTTGCTCGCACCTGATAAGCTTTCGGTAACATTCATATGTTTACATATAGTCATAAGTTATAAGGTCTTCTAGGAAACATAAATGAATAAATACGTAGCTATATATATTTTGAAGAATCCTGGTTGAGGAAGCCATTGAAATAAAAACCCAAAAAGAGTGTAATTTTAAGATAGAAATTCCTAGCTAGATTTGAAACAATAAAGAAAGGAAGAACTATTCTGCAAGAGAGAGGACCCAGATGCACAATAAGTAGTGATGGTGTAGAAGGAGAGTGAGGTTTGAAACACAGTGCAACCAGTAGATGACGAGAGGAAAAGGAAAGCAGTCCTGGGTGACAACAGGCCTGGAAAACTGCAGAAGAAGAGGGAGCACCGAGTAGGATAATGGCGAGGAAGAGGAGGAAAGCAGAAGTTTGCTTTTTTTCAGATGTAGCACCAGTATTGCTTCTAGGCAGAGGCTCACAGAGGTACTGAAGCCTTGCTGCTATGGAAACAGTCAGTGCAGAAAACCTCAAAATGCAGGGCAGGAATGATAACAAGACTCACAGTAAAGAAAACAAGACACATGGTGACAAAGCATGGCACAAACGAGAAAATAATAAATGAATCAAGATGCTACAGAAACAAAACAAATAAAACTAGGAATCAAAATGTACAATTAAAACAAATAACAAAACTCGAAGGGAATAGTGATATCTGATCCTTGGAGTTGGTTGTCAGGAAAGTAACCAGTTAAACGAGTTCACTAAATGGAATGTCTTTTTTTTATTATTATAGGTTGTACAACACAAGGAAGGGAACAAATTAATTGAACTTTAGTTCCGAGACGCACAGCTGCTCGTTTTTCAAGGATTATTGAGGAGTCTGATTAGTGATTTGACAACACTATGCAAGCCTGAGGTATATACTGAACACTTACTATTTTTGAATAACATTTTAATAAATCATGCATAAATTTTACTAGTTTGTTGTGCATGCAGACTGATCTTTTCTTTCTATATACTTTAGTTTAGACTCAGGCCAGAATGTATATCAGTGTTTGTTATCAAACTGAACTGGGAACTAGATGAAGTACTAGCTACGGAAATGAGAAAAAATAGGGATGCACAAGGACAATACTAGAACTAGAAGACTTGAGGAAGAAAAAATGTACACTAGAACTAGAACAACGATACTGTTTAAGTGCACACACATGCAAAAAAAGCCTACTGGAACAGAAAATATGGTATGGGCATGGTAACAGGAAACAAGGAGGCAAGACAAGAGGAGTACATGGCCAACACAAACATTAAACAGTGACAAGACTGTCCGGACAGGATCCTGACATATTTGTTGTTGAAAAACAGCTCTTCACAAGGCTGTATTGTTTTAAAGCAATTATACCTTATGCTGATTGACTTTTCTGAAAGTACAGTAGGCCTGTACTCCTTATCACATGTGACTGAACAGAAAGGAAGTGAATGGTGACTTTGAGGATGAGTAAAGCAGTAAAGCAAATAATAAACAACCAATACATAACATAGTGGATCAGAGATGCAGTATTAATAATCTGTAAACGTTCATATGTAAAAGAAGTGCATATGTAAATGTTTGAACTGTTCATTGGTATACACACAGGCCCCGTTTAAACTAGTGCGCTTTGAAAATGATCCATTGGCGTTTCCGCTTGGTTTCAGAAACAATCTCCTTTTATACTGCACAACCTGAAACGCAGAAATAGAGTTTCTCAATGGCTCTGAGGGCAACCAAAGACTATAGAATACCCAAGACGTGTCACTCATATGGTTTTAAATGGCGGAAAATGCAACGCTTAACACGGCTGATCAATCATTTTAAAGATGGCTGAGTGACATGACTTGATTTAAAGAGACTTTGGTACAACAGCTAGCATGATGTAATTGTTTACATGGCAAAGATATGCTGAGCAGCCACTCCATCGTTTTCCAGTCTCCGTTTTGGCTCTGTTTACACTGAAACGCAACCCTGCATTTTCAAACTAAAACAGGGTCTGCAGCCTTTTCGTTTTTAACCCCGAAAAAGACGGATTTGTGTAAACAATAATCATAACCATATGTGTTTCATACTAAGTATTTTGTCTTTTACACTATATATACATTTCTGTTTTGTGAAAAAACTTAATTGTTATTTTGGGCAAAATCGGAAAATAACATGCAATGTAAAAATAATATTCTGCAAGGTGTATGTAAACTTATGAACTGTTCTGTAGCTATTAAGCCTAAGCCACAGGAGACCCAAGAAAGCAATGCAAACTACAACATGGGGAAAAACAACAACAACGACAACAACATCCGTATTTTAACAACATTTACACCAGAACTGTTAAGAATGGTTTAGAAGTTAATTGTCATTTCAAAACAGCTTTTTTTTCCCCACCACACAGGAGATTGTAAAAGAAATACAATGAGTTCATCATCAAGGCAAAAGAAGAAAAAGAAGTAAGTGGTTTTCATTGAATGTTTTATATTTCAGACAATTTCATATCTGATGCATTTCATGATAAATGTGACTTTTTTTCTGGTAGAAATAAATTTGGTGCTACGTCTCCACCATTTATTGATTACTTGAAGGAAATTTTGAGAAGGTATCCAGATGGGGGACAAATATTGAAGGTAGGCAA
This sequence comes from Enteromius afrohamiltoni, assembly GCA_034779775.1. NCBI lineage: Eukaryota > Metazoa > Chordata > Actinopteri > Cypriniformes > Cyprinidae > Enteromius > Enteromius afrohamiltoni. Next base: position 1,894,486 of record JAUYWG010000042.1, read on the forward strand.
TAAATAAAGAAAGAAATACCTTTACCTGAATTATTGACCATTTGCAAAGAGCTTGATCGACAAGTGATCTGATAAATCATATACCAACAAATTATTTCTTAAAAACTAATGTTAAGTCTGAAACCAGGTTTCATCCTAATGTATCTTGTCTGTCTGCGTGTTGTCAGTTTCCTCTTTGCTCCGCTCTGTGTGAGTCATTCATTCAACTTTATTTTCAGACTCAAGGTCCTTTAGCATGAAACACAAAAGACAGCAATGCCAATACTTCCTCACATTGTAAACATGATGTGGCTTTTTAGAACATAGCAACAGCAACTAAGGATGGCATGTTTTTGTTAAGGTTCAATTGTGCATCCTATATAGCATCTGTCAATAATAATTATTCTGTAAAATATCAGGAGCTGATACAGAACGCAGATGATGCAGGAGCTTCAACTGTGGTGTTTATTCATGATGAGAGACATTATGGCACTCACAGCCTGTGGACTGAAGAGCTTGGAAAATATCAAGGTATTTTTGTTGCAAACACTGGGAGCAGATTCATTGAGTGATAACACTATAGAGTCACAAATATTACCCATACATACCCTTCCTTCTTTGGTCATCTGCCAAGACTAGTACTGAAATCCTTTATGCAAAACACCAAATTTTAAAGTTGTTTTGTTTGATCAGCCATTTGTAACTTTGATCTGGCAGGACCTGCTCTCTATGCTTTCAATGATGCAGCCTTTACGGAGGAGGACTGGGAGGGTATTCAGAGAGTTGGCAGAAGCATCAAGCAGGATGACCCAACAAAAGTTGGTAGATTTGGGATCGGTTTCAACTCTGTTTATCATATAACAGGTAAAATATTCTACATTTCCAAACTGGCTTAACAATTTTTGTGTATTCTACTGCCTGCTAATCAGAAATCATAAAATATAGCTTATTGATTTATAGTGTCAGAATCACAACATGTCAGTCAATGTCTAATGTTTAAATATATATCACATGATGTAAGCAAATTAGCTTGACAGAATAATATTGTTATAATTATTTTGTTTTTGAATTATGCTGTTCTTTTAAATTGTCAGAGTATAACTTATATGTTTATCAGTACTATTATTGTAGGTGTATCACGACAGAAAAACTATGTTACAGATTACATAAGTCTATTATGAACAGTCAAATGCAACATTGGACATTTAATTAACTCTTTCCCTCCCAGTGTTCTTTAAAAAAATAAGTTGCCAGCCACCACCAGCATTATTTTATGATTTTCACCTAAATTTGATGGCCTACAGATATTTTCATGTTTCATACATATTATATATCAAAATAAAGAACCAAGTGTCTGCTTTTATTCTAACTTCATGTGTTCATGTTTTATCATCTCTTGGCTGCAGAAATGTTTTATCAAAAATACAACATTTTGGACAAATTAGAATTTAGTACATTTTTGTCAAAGCACTGCATTTCAGATTGAAAGATCATATTCTTTTACCTATAAATATTTATATGAAAATGGAAATTGCATTCAGTGAACAGAACAAATAGACACACGCACAAACAAGCTAGCAAACACAAACACACAAGTATTTATGCACACACAAGGGTGTAACTGGTTTGAGAAGTGAGGGGCGGGGGGGTCAAAATGTTTTAGATTTGAATCCCTTGAATTCCTGTATTACATAGGATTCTTTTTTATGTTAAGGAACTATGGTGATAGAAAATCCAGGAAATAATTAAAGGCAGGGTATATGATTTTTCTAAAATTTCTTCGGGTCCTTTAGCAAAACAAACCTGTAGAAAATCATCAGTAATGGGCATGTCTATTCATGACCTGAAGGAGACAGTGAACAGCCGAGCAGAGATAAAAAGCAAATGAGTAAAATGTCTGCGGCATGATAAGGCAAGAAGTATGACCCGTGTAAATATGATATCAGTTTTCCAGCGCTGGAGAGAACTCAAGGCCTGCAATCAGGCACCGATGTTGTTTTGGTTCCTCTCCAATCCGTGACCAATCCCTCTGATCTTTGAGAACAAGACAATCAGGATTGGCTGGTGAGAGTGCGCAAGCCACTCCCAGTGCATACGGTTATTTAAGATGCCGCTAACTCACCATTCAGCTTCTTGCTTTGGAGCCGATTGCTCATGAACAAGCAACAAGCACTTGTACACTGGTGTGCAGCGGTCCTCCCCTTGGCAGTCGCACGTATCACAAAGAGCAAATTTCTAACACGGTCATGAATTATGTCCTCTGCATCAGTTTTCGACTGTGTGCTTCTGCGTGTGGTAGTTTCCTCATATCGGATGATGATCGTTGCCTCACGTGTTTGGGTCTCAAGCACACTAAGATGGAGTTCATGGGTGGGTGATGTCCACTTTGCGAGCGCATGGCGATGGTGTCGCTGAGATTTCGGCTATCTTTTGTTAGAATACTGGCCACGCCTGCTACCCCTCTAGCTTGGTGGGTCCTAGTGACTCCTCGGCTACATTGGCTAGTAGCATGGCAGATCTGAGGGTTACAATCCAAAATCACCCACTGGGTAAAGTCCCTCGGGCTCCGGGTTATTGATCTATCCACAACGTAACAATAGATGTTTCTGTGTTTGTAAAGGGATCTCAGTCACTGACTAATTTCGTCGTGATCAGATTTAAAATGGTCAATATACGATCTACATGCATGATCTATATTATGATCTACCTCGTCTATGATCCTTCCGTTTATGGTGATTGACTCAAAAAGTCCTGTAACTCATGGACATGTGCTAGGGCGTTCCATACCGTAATCCACCTAAACACGTAAAAACTTGTCTTTGGCAGGGAAAGAGTTAAAAAATCTACAAACACTCATCATGCCAGGTAATGTTTACTGTAATAATAAAAATAACATATTTAGTAACAATCCAAAAATGTAGTATTGAGCAAATCCCTAAACCATTCATTATAATGTTGCACTGACTTCAGGATTAAAATACATTTATTGTTGGCTTATTTTATTGACATAGATTATATATAACACTAATCAACAATCTGGTTGATTATCAATCAATTTAAGCCAGCCTAAAACATAACCAACTGTTCTTTATAAGGATACTTAGTTTTGCGCATATATGTGTCATTGCAGGCACAAATAATAGCGGAAGTGAATGAAATTCAATGTTTTTTTTCAATGTCAATGTCATTTGCATCTTTGTGTATCAGTGTAGACAGCCTTTAGGGACATTCTCATGTACTTCTTTCTAAAACACTCCGGAGCTTGAGATTTTATGCCATCTGCCAAGTACCTGTGACCCATGCTATCCGAGCCGCTTCATATATTATCACTCGATAGAATGGGCGTTATCAGTGGTTATTAACTGCTCCACCTACTGGTAGTTTAAATTAATTGTTCTACCTATTAGATTGTGTTTATTTAACATTGACACCTACCCCAACCCTAAACCTACCCTTTACTATGATACAAAAACAGTATTATTGTCGTACAGTGTTAAAAAAAAATGTTTGATTGATGTGCGCATGCCCAGTAGCCGTAGCTGTAGTCCTATGGATGATAACAGCCTTCTAAGCCTACCAGTAGGTGCAGCAGGCCCCTTCTGACCCATATAAATGAGCTGATAACCACTGATA
>JAUYWG010000042.1:1911969-1929166 GCA_034779775.1 Enteromius afrohamiltoni
AAAACACAATATCCGAACTATCACCAATTTCCTCACATTCCAAACAAGCAATTTGACGTTACTAATGCTAGAAGGGCGCTGGATATTGCAACAAAGCTTTTAGAAAAAATAGAAGAATACATCGCTTGAAATATTTTGTTATGTCTGTTTCGTAGAGGATTAGGATCATTAGGATCTTTCTAAAATCTGTTTAGCACTGTTAACATGCATACTGGAAATTCTTGAATCTTTGTAATCATGTTTTGATCATTTTGAACCTGGTTATACTTTTCTTCTTATTATATACAACATTTATAATATTACATACTGATCATCTGAGCAAACAGAGCATGACATTAGCAATGGCAAGGTCATGGGTTCAATGCAATGTAAGTCTTACAAGCAATGTTTATTTTGGATAAAATTGTCTGTAAATTGTGCATTAAAAATTACATTAGAATTAAAAATGCCAATGTCCATAATTTAAAAGCATGGGTTTTATTAAGAAATATTAACATAAGTCAAAAGCTGTTTCAACCAAATATTCACTAAATGACAAAACTGCAAAAATTGAACACTAACAGTCACACACCATCCTGCAATACAGATGCTGTATGTGCTTTACAATCCTTGCAGCAAAACCACTTGAGTCTATCCCAATATAAAATATTACATGAATAGTGTCTCATGTTGTTCCCATTACTGTTTGTGAAATGAAGCTTCGATTTGAGCAGCATCTGGTTTGCTCAGTGCCACTGCAAAACCATGCCAAAAGTATTTGTACTTTTCTGGTGTCCCAGTAATAACTTATTACACAAATTCTGTACATAATTACAGCAGGCATACTGCCTGTCCTTTACGTAATGAACACAATAAAAGAAAACAAGCATTGTTAAAAGTGGTCTTTACAGTGCTGGCCAATGCAGTGTACAGTGCGTCTGAAAAATACAATGAAATCTCACACTTTAACACAATAATGAAAAGAAGAATAAAAGCCCTCACCTGCAGTGGTCATTTGTTTCCTGAAATAACGGTCCCATCTGTTTGGTATGTTTTAATGAATTAATGGAAAAGGCTTCTTTCTTTTCAATCAGTAATATGTAGGAGACTAAAAATGTCACCTTCATACATTCATCTGCAGGAATATACTGTAAGATAATCTAGCCATGAACAGTGATGCCATACTGAACAAAATAGTTGTGAATAATGCTGTGAATAATGTAAATTTGAGCAGAAATATTTTTCAGATTGGGACTTGGTTACCTGAATAAGACTCTATTCACTGTTATTACCCTGATTCCTGTCCTGCACAGTCTAATAAATGAATGAAACAATTTAACAAAGAATTGGCCATTTATTGCCATTTGGTCTCCAGATAAAACATTTCCCAAAGATTTGTGTGTTAATGTGAAGGAACAAACCAAACAAAAAATGGTTTGTGCATTTTTACATCTACAACACAAGCGATAGTAATGTAATGAAATGAAGTGCATTACACATTTTCACATGCCCTTGAAATTACAGACATACTCCTGCAATCTGGATCTTGTTTTGACATCAGGCACTCCTTTGCCCCTTTTGGGCCGGTCCTCCTCACACAAAAGGAACATTCAGCACGCATGTGTCATATGTGCAGGACAAGTGTGCTTGAATAAAAACTGAACTCATAATTGCGTCACACAAGGAAACAGGAGATGAAATCAAGTCATTTGCCCTGACCACTGAATCAGAGTTTTATTTGCAAGGCATTCTGACAGTTCGATATAAAAAATAAACTGCATAGCTCCATCAAGGACTCTTCATGTTTGAGGCAAGCATGTCCGAACTTCCCCATAATGCTTCCTTTGTAAATTTGCATATGCAGATATTCCTGGCATCTGGTTTCTTCTCCATGTTACACATTCTTACATGTTGTAGGCCACATATATAGGGTCCAGCTGATCAGCAAGGAAGCCGTCTCGCAAGTGCATCCGCTGCTTCTCTCCTCTGGAGTTGATAGGAATTACTCCAGGGTCCACCACCACAACGACCCCCACTATAAGATAGTGCTCTTCCAGAACCACGTTGGTCACCAGAGCAACAAGATCCAGGGCTTCCTGTTCTGACCCCTCAAGCTCCACGACCACCACCAAGAGATTTGTCCATGTGAACACAGCACTGAAGAGAGAGAGAGAGAGTGAGTGAGATGAAAGGTGCATTTAAGTGTGAAAAGCAACAAATCTAAAAACGGTAATGTAATTAATTTCATACAGCAAGATATTAAAGGGGTCACATGATGTGATTTCATTTTTTTCTTTCTCTTTAGAGCATTAGATAAAATCCCTGAAGTTGCCAAGATGAAAGTTTCAAAACTAAAGAGAAAAACTAAAGTTGTGACTTGTCCATGCCCCCTAAAATGGCTTGTTTAAACACGCTCCCACTTTATTATATCACAGAGTGTTTTTGTTTTTACGCAAAGAAAGAAGTGTAGTGTTGCTGCCTGTTGCTAGACGCTCTGTGTGTCGTTGTGAAAGTGAAACTACTTTGTTCTTCCAAAAGAAGACAAGAAGTCAGGATCAGGAAAGGACATGACATGTGGCCAGGTATGGTTTCCCGTACTTGGAATTTGTGCTCTGCATTTAACCCATCCAAGTGCACACACACAGCAGTGAGAAGTGAACAACCAGACACACACACACACACATCCGGAGCAATGGGCAGCCAGGGCCGCGGCACCCAGGGAGCAGCTAGGGGAACATTGCCTTGCTCAAGGGTCTCTCCTCAGTCGTGGTATTGAAGGTGGAGAGAGCGACCACCATCTACAATCCCTGACGGACAGTCCGATTCTCTATCCACGACTGCCCACAATACAATACAACTTGACCACCAACTTGTATTCTTCTTGTTTTAAACCTCTTTTAAATGTGTAGTTTACCCCAAAAATTTATTTTTGAAGTCACTGGTGACCCAAAACAGCCTGGTTACAAACCTTTTTCTAAATATCTTTCTTTGTGTTCGACAGAGCAAAGATTCATACAGATTTGGAAATACTTAAGGGTGAGTAAATGATGACATAATTTTCATAATGTTTTAATTTTGAAAGGTATTAAGTAAAAAAAAAAAAACTTGTATAAACAGTGTTTAAACATTTTAAAAGATAATTATTAAGAATAGTATGGAGAATTTATATTAGAGCTGAGTAAAGATTATATAATTAAGGAGTTAAAAAATATTGCTTACCACTCTGCAATGCTCTTGTGTGACCTTATGACAGATGTTTCAATATCAATGGGATGGTAGCGCATTCCCCGCAGCTCCAGAGTCTCATCTAGAGAACCAACTACGTACAAGGCATCATGCCGCTCTGGAATAATGTGCAAAAACATAATTTAGTGAATTATTATATGTCTATTATCATGTCTGATATGAGTACATGCCGGAAAATAATGTAAAAACACTACAACTAAATACTAAATTAATTTATAAGCTTATCAGGGTGTGTGTTTAAAGATTTTAATGAAACATTTTGATTTAAAAAAGTCACCTCAAATATCTTCAAATGGAACACTAGTGTGTGTGTGTGTGTTTCTTCTCATGCGTACAGTACCTCCACTGGCATCTGTAAGCTCTGTGCGCCGCAGGAAGCCGAGATATCCAGTGCGAGCCCAAACCGTCTGCGTGTCACCGAAGCTCAGTCTGGTGTTGAAGTGGTCAGCATGCAAAGCCTCTTCACCATAAACCGTATAGTATCCTGTGGCATTATGGGGGCTGCTCACCCAGATCTGTTATTAAATACAGTTCCATCAGCTCACTACACATGATATAATATAGCAGACTCTGAAGGTAACACTACTTATTTAGGAGCTCAGATGTGGTTAATAAAACTGGCTTTCATATTTCACACTCACTTCTCCCAGATGAGAATCTCCTAAAGGTCCTTTGGTCTCTGTGTTGGCAATTATAACCTTTACCCCAGGCAAAATCTGTGTGTTGAGAAACATAACAAATATCAAATAAATATTTAGTTTTATTAAGTATAAGAATAATGGAATTAGGTTTTTTATGTTTTTGAAATAGGTCTTTTATGCTCACAAAGGCTACATTTATTTGACCAAAATAACAGTAATACTGTAAAATATCATTTTCTGTTTTGTTTTAATATGTGTTTTAATGTAATTAATTCTTGTGATACAAAGCTCAGTTTTCTGCATCGCTACTCCAGTCTTCTGTGTTACACGATCCTACAAAAATTGTAATATGCTGATTTGCTGCTCAAAAAACTTTACTATCATCATAGTTTTCTGCTTTCTGCATTATGCTTTTAACGATTGAGCACTAATAATAATAATAATATATAACAAATGACCATATTAGAATGATTTCCAAAAGATCATGTTACACTGAAAACGACTGGCTAGAGTAACAGCTGCTAAAAACGTACAGTTATTTTAAATTGCAATTATATTTTACAATATTAGTGTTTTATAATGTAAACTGTGAGCTGCATCAAATAAATACTTCAAAAACATAAAAAAATATTTATAATTTATCAAAATATCTCACCTTCCCAGATTCCATGAGTGGCAGACTATGCGGCGATCCTCTCTCAACTAATCGGACCCTGAATGAAGAATAAAATGCATTACATATTAGTCGATAAACAACAGAATATGAATTGACACTGGTATATAAGCTCCAGGAAAATCATAAATGCTTGTTATAGCACCTGTCATGCCGCAGAGCCCTCATGTCTAGATACACTGTGGTGGGATCCGGCCCAGCGGTGCCCTAGAAACAAAGAACAGCTGATCACTGGAGGTCTGTGGTATATCTGCCACCACAGATTCTGTGTTCACTCTGCTGATCCACCTTTAGGCACTAACACATGTACTGTTTCACTATGCACCAGTGGTGATATTATATGTGATGACACATAGGACCTTCTCTGAAGTCAACATAGATTCTTAAAGGCAAAGTGTGTAATTCTCTTACAGTTTTTCTCAGTCGCTCTGGTGCATTTCTCACAACAGTATTTACATTTGCACAACAGTTAATGCATTTCTCAAAACTATTAGTCATGTGTGCACATCATAGTAGCAGTTTCTCATTCCTTCCAACAAATTGCAAATGCTTTTGGACATGTATCAATTGCTTCCATACAACTCTCTGCTGTTTTATAACATCATCATTTGCTTATGTCGCGTCAGTCAAAATTAACTAAACTAGGGAATGCTGAATATTCATTCCATATAAAACTAATAGTCCTCATTTCATTGCTCAAGTCATTACATACAAAAAACTAGTTGTCAAAATCTGTCAGGTAAATTCGAAAAAAGTGTTTAAATCTTTATTTCCTGAAAATGTCTTCTAAATTGAATCGTTTGCACAATGCTTTACAGTTTTTCTCAGTCGCTTTGGTGCATTTCTCACAAAAGTATTTACATTTGCTCAACAGCCAATGCATTTCTCAAAACTATTAGTGCAAACTGCAAAACCTAGTTGGTAACCTGCAAAAGCGTGTCACTTTCTCAAAATGGATAGTTCATCGCTCAAAAGCAAGTATTCATGTCAATGAAAGTGTCAATGTCATCAAGGTGAACTGGTTTATGAACAGGACAGTCAAATAGCTTTGACAGTTTACTCTGTACATTTTTTACAATGCAAAAAGATTTTGGTTACACTTCCTGAAAATGCTCAAGAAAGCACTATATACTATTTGCACAGCCATTTGAAAACTACAGTGAAGTTGGACATTACTGTATGTAGTGAGGGTCGCCGTGATCCTGGATCAACATTACTGTCCAAAAATATAAACTTATCCCAATCCTTACCCTTAAACCTACCCCTACCCAAAATTTATACAAGGATGTTGATCCAGGAACATCTCGTACTTGGTGAAATCACGCTCACCGTGTAGTGAGGTACCTTAATACAAGACACTGAATATGTTATTCTGAATATATATCTGCACTGCATATGCTCTTTGCTATTCTTATTTACTGTATTCAAAGCATTGTGCTAACGATTCAATTTAGAAAAAAAAAAATTAAACTGTTTTTTCAAAATTTACCTGACAGATTTTGACAACTAGTTCAACATTTTTGTATGTAATGACTCGAACAATGAAATGAGGACTATTAGTTTTGTATGGAATAACTATTCAGCACTCACTAGTTTAGTTAATATTGACTGACATGACATAAACAAATGATGATGTTATAAAACAGCAGAGTTGTATGAAAGCAATTAATGCATGTCCAAATGCATCAATTTGTTGGAAGGAATGAGAAACTGCTACTATGATGTGCACACATGACTAATTGTTTTGAGAAAAGCATTAACTGTTGTGCAAATGTAAATACTGTTGTGAGACATGCACCAAAGCTGCACCATCTGCATGTTCAACTATTAGCTCAGTGGTGCTATCAAGAAAGATGTTTTGTTCTTTGTTCGCCACAGAAACACTGTCTCAAACAGTTCTGTGAGTTTTGTGCAACAAATCAATGATTGTAAACAGCAAATGCATTTCCAGCACAATTTAGAAATGACATGCTTTAAATTCACAGACAGAAGTAAAAGAGAATATGTCAGATATTTCCCTTTTAAAGGGATAGTTCACCCCAAAATGAAACTTCTGTCACAGCCAGATGTCTTTTTTTTGTGATGGTTGGTAAACAAACCGTTTTGGTTTTTGGTTCCCATTGACCTCCACTGTATTAACAAAACATAATGAATGTCAATAGGAACCAAAACTGTTTGTTTACCAAATTCACCAAAAGGAGGTGACAGCATTTTCATTTTGGGATGAACTATCAGTTTAATCAGTCACTGTAAAACAGTTTTTCTCTTAGCTCTTGTAAAACATCTTACTCTTGTTGTGTCTAACTGTAACTGACTCGCTCACGAACGTATTGCAAACACAACTTGTATATAAGCAAGTCTACTCTATATGCACAGCTACAAGCATTGCTTGGGCACAGCCTAGATATATGGCAAGTGCAGGGCCAAACACAAAAGCTGTGAAGAGCAGAGCAGGCATATGAATATAAGTCAAAGACATCAAAGTCACATTTCATAAACAGAAGCTTGCATTTTTAGCATTTTCTAGGCTACTTAGATAGATTAGAAAATTAAGATTTTTTCGTAGAAAAGATTAAGAAAAAAAGGTCAGACTTAAGTGAGTTTTTACTTGAAACAAGCTAAATAATCTGCCAATGGGGTAAGCATGATAATCTTGTTTTCTGTTTTGCTTGTCCTAAGCAAAAAGTCATTTAATTTTGACTTATTTTTCCTGAAAACAAGACAATAATTTTTACTTAAGTCTAGAAAATCCTTCCTGACTTTTTTCGATATTTTGGCTGGAGACAAGACAAAAAAATCTAGTCTAGAAAAGCATTTTTGCAGTGTGTATGGATCATCACATTTCATCTTATTAAATAATATATGGTACTGTATGTAAAACGTATTAGATACTTGGAAGCAAAGCATTCTTCATGTCATGCACATGAGCATTTCACACACACACACAAACAGAGGCATATGAAAAGCAGAGCCTTTACAAGCGTCCTGGAAGCCCCCTGCTAGCACCCCTGTGGTCCCCATCTGGGTCACAGTACCTGCTCAGCCAACTTGCCCAGCCTGTTGGGCTGACGAAAGGGCAGGGAGCAGCAGACAAACACAGGCGTACATTTAATACACACACAGTTACAGACAGGCATCCAGGCAAGTGAACAGAACATAAGTGTACGGAAAATGATTTTTAAACAATTCCAAAAGATAAAGGCCCATTCACACAAAGAGCGATGACAACATTTTTCACATTTTGTTTTTGATATTGCAATTTTCCATAACCTTAAGAGAAAATAATGCACTACATCTGACCTTTTTCTAACACATAATGATATATTTAGCTTTTGGTGTGAAAAGATTTATAGTGTTTTATACTAAAAATGTGGAAATTTCACACTTAATGTGAGCAGGTCTTTTAAAAGCACACATCTGAGTTTCTACCTAACACAAATAAAAAACACTTAAATTCATTACTCACCTGAAGACAAATGGCCACATTGACCCTGCAGCCGAAGGTGGTGCTGACGGCCCGCGAGGAGAGCCCCAGGTCTTTGAAGATCTTCGAGAAGGACTGTGTAAGTGTGATGCGAGGACGTTCTTCAGCCACCACCATACAGGTCCGGACACACGACAGATTCACATTCCGCAACTACAGGTGTACAGAAGGGGTTAAACATACAGCTTAGTCCAAAGTAATGAAAAAAGCCAAGCAAACTGTTGGCGTCGGTTAGGATTTTTGTAAAAAAGCTCACCAATGCTGCATTTATTTGATCAAAAATATGGTAAAAAGGTAACATTGTGAAATATTTTAGCAATTTTATGGGTTATGAAAAGGCAAGATCAAAAAACACTTTCAGTGTCTTATAATATGCATTTATTTTTCCATTATTTGTTCAATGACCCCTCCAGTGAATTCAATTTCATTTAAAGCAGTGCTTGTGGGCTTTTAGCGCTCCAAAAGTGATACTTGAGCAAGTACCATTTAGTCAACGCTAAAAGACCAAGTGTTCATGTTAATATGTTAATGTTACAAAATAAAACAACTTGGGATTCTTTTGAAAAATGATTCTTTCTTTTAAGAGACAATAACTTCATACATGGTGCACTGTCAGATCTAAAACTCTGCAGGGTGTTTTAATTCACTTAGAGCTGTGTTACACAATGGATGAAAGATTATTTTCAAAAACCCATAATAGGGGCACTTAAATTCATTTTCATTTATTTTAAAATGAAATTCATTCCTGTGATGTAAAGCTGAATTTTCAGCGTCAATACTCCTTGTCACATGATCTTTCAGAAATCATTCTAATCTGTTGATTTGCTGCTCAAGAAGCATTTCTTACTATCATATAATAATGCTGAACTGCTTTATATTTTTGTGGAAATAGTGTTACTTTTTATTAATTCTTTGACTAATAGAAATGTCAACAGAATAGCACTTGTTTAAATATTGCATTATACTGTGTATATATATATTTGAAAGATGATTATTTGCTACATTAAATTTACTAAGGGCGTGTGATTACAGTGTATTACTAACCCGCAGAGCTTCAGTCTGGGAGCCCAGGCCTTTGGTACACATCTCCATCACTGAATACGAACAGAACGTCACTCGTACTTTATACTGACTGACAGCAGAAAGCCATAGAGATGGATTGCTCTCCAGCTCCAGAGGAGGAACCAAAATAGACTGATGGCCTGAGTACACACTGCAAACACATACATCAATTACATCACTGTGCTTTGTATAAATAATACAATATCGCAGTATCTAAAGTGTGGACTCTCTCACACCTGCAGAGACACCAGAGGGCAAAGCCCAGGCCACAGTAAGGGTCTAGACAGATGGCGATCTGTCGAGAGGGATAGAGCTCACACTGCAGCTTAATAGAGCGACACAAGGCACTGGTGGCAGCATGGGACATCTGTAAGAAACATACAGCGTTAGAAATGTCAATCTGACATAAAATTATTCTGTTATTGGCACTTGAATAGACCGCACCTTGACCCCAGCAAGGATTCCTGTGGTAGAAACACTGAAGTCCAGGTAGGCGAGCATCTCTGGGGTGGGAGGTTTGTAGATCTGAGGAATTCTCTTTCTTGGGAGATCATCTGAAAGGAACGAATAAACGCAATTTATTGTTTCTTTTAACAAGGGATTGCAAAGATACAATAGTAAAACAAAGTGTTACTGACGTCTTTACCTGTGTCCAGTATCAATGGCCACATTTTAATATCTACAGCAGCCGCTGCCTCTTTGGATTTCAGTAGTTTCATTATTGCTTGAGTGGTCAGAATACATACAGACTTACTGACCTGTCAAAAACATATGCGACAAAAAGTTACAGTGGGGAATACGAGATAGTGTTTAATCAATCAATCAGATACTGGCTTAAGGCTAAAATAACACTTGTTAATATATATTAATTCTTGACACACACACACACACACATAGATATAAATATAAATGACATATATAATCTAATATAATTCATCTACAGCGGTCCCAAAACACATATGGACATTATAGTCACCATTCATTAAAATAAAGAAAAAGCAGGACCACTTGATTAAATAAATTGCAAACATTAGCTTACTCCAAAGAGAAAAAACAACACTTTATGAGTAACATTAACATTAGGTACCATAAACTAATAACAAGCAACAATTTTTTACACAATAAATCAATCTACGTATGTTTGTGTTCATTTATAAACACGCAGGAAAAATAAAAAATAAAAAAAAAATAAACGTATTAATAATTATTTAAAATGAACATCATTGCTGCAATGTTACCCATAAAATGATATAAAATACAATAACAAAGACTGGTCACAAGGGGGCGCTAGTGTTTGTGATTATTGGCTATGGTGACTGCATGTGCTGCATCAGAGCCTGAAGTTACCTCGACAATCATTTTAACGGTTGGCAGGGTTGTGGTTAGGTTCTGTGGGTGTGGAGGCCTGACGGTGACCGGAACACAGCCGGCGTACAGACAGCCATAGAAAGTAGCAATAAGATCAATCCCTGCAAAGTAGGAAGACAGAGAGGTATTGAGCCCCACAGAACACCCTTTATTAGACCACAGTAATACAAGCCTCTTTCTCTCTTACCAGGAGGATAAACAAGTGCTACATGATCTCCAGTGTTAAGTCGTCCTCTTTCCATCAGCGCTACGGCCACACGCTCTGCCCGCTTGTGCAGCTGCACACAGGAGGCTGTGTTGGCCACAGTGCCCTGAAAAAATTTAACAAAGCAAGTAAGATGATAGCGAATACACAGTCTGACTCTGAATACTGTGTGTCTTGGGCTGAGAGATAATGAGTTTGTACCTTGGCGTTGAGCAGCAGAAACAGAGGGTGATCTGGTGTGGCCTGAGCTCTCCACTGAAGAACATCCTGCATGTACAGGAACTACAGGAAGAGAGCGGATACATTCAGACAACAGCATACCTCAGGACCTGCCGCTGTGATTGTATTGACAAGATTATTCTGGTTGTTTGACTCACATCTATAAAGAAACTTAACGTGTATAGTAAAGAGTAACTCAGTTTTCTTACAGTTTTGAAGCGACATTAAGGAGTTATTAATGACAGAATTTTCATTTTTGGGGCAACTAACCCTTTAAGTCTAACTTAAGTGGGTCAAAAACACTCTACATTTCAGCTAATTGCATTTAATGTAAATTTAGAATATATATTCATGGAAATCCAATTAAAAAGCAGTTAAGTGTCTGAAAACAGTACATTCAGTTTGTATTTAAGTACATTTTAATTAAATAAATTATTTCCATAATAAGTACTTAGAAGTATCTCTTTTTTACCACTGAGGTTTGAAAGAGTGAATGGGGTTGGGTTTACCTGATCGTTGTCCTCCAGCTGTGAAACATCTCTCCCACAGGCCTGTGCAATCCTCTTTCCAGCCACTAGGTTTCCGACTATCATAGAAGCAGGACCCACCTCTGAAACAACAGAGACAGCAGGTCATATGGTGCGCAAAATATGGATAAAATGAAAAACAACCACCCAACACTCACACTGGACTCACCTGTACCTGGCTGCTTCTGTCTAGGTTTGGGCAGGTTGGTGACGCAAGTATGAGGGCACATGAGGACGTTGCAGGGGTGCAGGGCTCCCTCCAGGAAGCGCTGTTTGGTCTCTGAGATGTGGATGCCGCCCAGAGGAGCTTTGGGTAGTGTGTTAGCAGGCACCAGAGCCAGACAGTACACTCCCACCTGATGGATGCTGTCGATAGCCTGAGAGTGAGACAGAAAGTGGTTTAAGAAAATATGTGTGTTTTAGTGCACATTACAAGTAAACACTTCAGACACACCCACTTGTTTTTTAATTGTAAAAATGCACATAGTTTTCTGTTAGGGTTAGGCTTAAAGCTGCAGTCTGTAACTTTTTTTTATAGTCGAGAAATTTTAATACTCGAGAAAGTACATAACTGTAGCCTGATTCACAACGGTTATCTTATAATAATGTTTTCTAATTCGAGTGGTACGGATGATCCTGCAGGTGGAGGTTTGTTTAATTATAGCCTATATTCTCACAGCAGCTGGAATAATTAAATGTCAAAAAATCATTTTTTGATGGTGGATTGTAATCCGGAAAGGATTATATGAAACACATGTGAATTAAATAAAATTATTCATTCAATTATATCTGATTACAGAGTCTGGGATTACACAAGATTTGGATTTTAAAGACAACCATTTTGATGGAAGCATAGTTGCCTTTTGTGGGTTAAAAAAATATGAAATTTGAATAATGTGACAATTAGATATTAGACTGTACATAAAGTGAAATTTACATGCTAATACATTATACTCATAGTCATGCAATGCTGATGTTGTTAACTTTAATAATTTGAGAATAAAGTATAACAACAATGAAAATGCAGGGTTTGATGTGATATGAGCTAGTCGAACATTAGATTTAATCACCACTGCTAAAGTGATTGTAATGCTTTTTTCCTCAGACAACAACAACACTCGTTGCTTGTTCAGATAACAATATACAGTCGGAAATTCTTATTTGGGTTATTTATTCCAAGATTGAGCTGAGAATCTATGGGATAATTTTTGCGCCAATAAGAATGAACCTAACTTTATAAAACTGAACGTAACTTTCCAAGAAACAATCAAAAATATGCCACTGCAAAAGAAGAAAAACACAATGAAAATGAAAAAATGAACTCAGTCGAACGAATTTAGCATGCTCTTCAAATATGCTTCATTCTTTGTTAATGATTTTCGCGAATCATGGATTCTGAATGCGTTGCCACAACTTACGCTTCGCAAATTTTCGTTTGCTGTTTTGGCTCTTGTGGGGGCGGGCTTAACAGCGATCTACTCTGATTGGCTAATGAGCTTTTGATGGACAGCTCCCAGGAGAGACACGGAGCGGCATCATCTTCTTGAGGGACAAGCTGAGGTGGAAGTTGATTCTGCTCCGTGTCTCTCCTGGGAGCTCATCTTTAGAAACTAAGAGACAACCGTAGGTCAAATGCTAATAACATTAATACTTAATACAACATTAATACAACTTTCCAATATGCGCGCCACTGACGTCACCATCTGTGCTTCCAGATCAGAGAGCAACTGTCCATCAAAAGCTCATTAGCCAATCAGAGTAGATCGAAAACGATTCTTTGAAAATCATTAACAAAGAATGAATGAGTTCATTTTTTCATTTTCATTCTGTTTTTCTTCTTTTGCAGAGGCATATTTTTGATAGTGTCTTGGAAAGTTATGTTCAGTTTTATAAAGTTACGTTCATTCTTATTGGCACAAAAATAATCCCATAAGAATCTGATTATTAAGTATAGGATTCACACCAGTGCTGTGACTGACAGCTACAGATTCACCTCAGAACATTAGGTTTATCCGCGCTGGAGCTGTGCCAGCTGGAATATAATTACTTAAGGAACTGCAGTTCTGGGTTTTCAAGCATAGATGGCGACAAAGAGGCAAAATGTTATAAAATATTTTTTTAACTAGCCGTAGAAAATACCAACAGAAGTCTAGGCAGTGTCCTCATTTAGACAGCTAAGTAAATGTGAGTGTGTGTGTGTTCACCTGCAGTACACGACTCATCCACTGGAAGCTGTCCTCCTCCGAGGCGTCTGGTCTCTGCTCTGCCACAACAACAATGCGTTCATCATGCAGCACGGATACAGAGAAAACCGCAATCCTGACAGAGAACAGAGATGAAGCCTTCAGTCTGAGCAGAGATTCATACTCATCTCAAGTCAAGAGTGAATGACATTTGACTTACCTTCCTCTGTACACAAACTTCATGGGCTCCACGGCCAGTGCTGTGGCCACCACATCATCTGCGTTATGCCTCCGTCCACTCACCACCATCAGTCCATCCATCTTTCCCACCACAAACACCAGATTATCCTGTAATACAAGAAACAACCTCAATCCACAAAAGACAAACTCCATTTAATTGACACTTAAAAGACATCTGAACCCACCGGCCCGATGAAGCCCAGGAGAGATGTGCGTGTGAAGGGTCTGTCACTGATGGGAGCTCCTGATGACGTGACTGGGATGGTCTGAAAGCAAAACAACAAAAACATTTTAGCCTTTATTTTCCTTATATTTTCTATGTAAGCACCTCAAACTGTTTAGCAGGATGATAATGCATAACACAAAACTCTTTGCTTTGATGACTAGTAGTTTTATTTGTGAATTTTAACAATTGCTTGCTTTTTTGTTGCTTTTTTCTATATCTTATATAAAGTTATGTCTTGGTCACACATGATGTATATTGTTGTAGGGAGTCACTTAGTTGAATCATAGGCTAGTATAATAACAAGAATTGCTGTTGGCCCAGTGAATCTTTGACAGAAATAATTTTCAAAAGCCGCTATCACTATGGATGCACATTTAAATACAATGAAACTAAAATGCAATATCGATTGAACATTTTAAGGCCAACAGTAAATGTTTAAATGTTTTACCTCAAAGACATTCTTGGTCATGCCTGGCAGACCATAGTAGGAGATTCCTGTACTGCTGGAGCTCACACAGATTTCTCCAACCTCATCCATTCGACACAGGTATGGCGTGCCCTCCACCCGAATCACACACACAAGCGCTGCGCACACACACATGCACAGACAGTATATCAGTACCCAAGAAAAATAAAAAAATCAGCATAATAAAATGTTAAATATAAAGAATTTCTTTATCATGCTATTCATCTAATCAAATTTTTTCAGTCTATAGCTCAATCAGTGATAGTAAATCAGGTCTCACCTCCAGGCATGACCTGTCCTACATCCTGGACAGTGAGCACAGAGAGCTTCTCCTCTGTGTCTACTCGAATCACCCCATAACTCAGACCGCTCATGGACAGCACTGCCTTACCCGGAGGAGGAACACCCATTTCCGGAGGCCTAAACACACACAAACACTGTCAGTCAGGCTTTGGAAAATGAAACCGCCGTATGCAAAGTGAAATGCAAAATGCTATTGTACTTTCTAAGATACTAACTGAAATGCATTCGATAATAAGGTGAAACTGAATAGTAAGCAGTGTCCTGCATGCACAAGTACAAAAGCGGTTATACAGTGCTGTAATGTCATCGGTGTACCTGCGGATGGCGACAGTCATGGCCTCAGAGGAACTTGCACATGGGCAGATCACCTCTGGCCGAAGCCCACGGGCCTGAAAGACGTTGAGGAAGGCATCGCAGGACGAAATAGACCCTGCATTTCAATATACACAACATATTCAATGTTCCAGTGACAGTTCAGGATGAGCTCCATTCGAATTAAGCTTGTTCTCGCGTAGTTCTGATTAAGTGTTTACTCACAAGGGTTTGCTCCATCAGCAACGATGAGCATGCGGAGAGAACTGAGGCTGATGTCTCTCTGATCCCGCTGGGCTAAAAGTGACCAGTGCATGTCCCTGGATTTTACCACTGCTACACGTGCTGTTTGAAAAACACAAAATACTCAGTAGGTGTATTCAGTGCAGTAACAGCTATGACGTGAAATGCGTTTACAGTCTTGTGTTATTTTACTTAAAATGAACATTTGTTTGCAGAATATATACCATTTTAATTTTAATCCAGTAGAGAGTGTTTTGACTCACAAACTCCTCTTTCTGTAGTTACATGATTACACCTATTGGTGGCAAAAGTGTGTCTTTTTTTAAATATTATGGAATCTTCATAATACATATAATGTGAATAAATGTGAAGGAGTATACAGTATTCTGCTGTGCAAAAGTTTGAGATCAGTAGATTTTTAAGAAGTCTTAAAAATTTGTTTAATCAAAAATACAGTAAAAAGAGTAATATTGTGAATTATTATTAGATAACTAAATTGATGGTAAAACAACATTACTCCAGCGTCACATGATTCTTCAGAAATCATTCTGATTTGCTTCTAAGGAAGTAATTCTTATTAATATCAATGCTAAAAACAGATATGCTTCTCAATAGTTTTGTGGAAACGGTGGTGCATTTTGTTCATGATTCTACTAAATCTAATAAACAAATTTTAATAAAAAATATTAATTTCATTCAAGCTGCATTCATTTAACATGTTTTTAACCTCTGCTTTTTATGAATGAAAAAAAAAGGTTTGGAATAAACTCTTAGGAATTGAGTCCATAAAAAGCCTCTAATATGAAGAAGAATACAGTTAACTGCAATGCAAAATAGCAATTTGAAATAAACCGCAACTACATCTACATATCAGTTCATTTGGTTTATCCACATTTAAGTGGCCATAGTTCTGTGGTAAAAGATCATGACACGAAGGCGGTCTGGCTTTACAGTAAACTCACCTTTATAGGTATGGACTTTCTGGATCCAGGAGAGAGGGTTGACCTTCATCAGCGAGTATGGGATGCTGATCACGTGCATTCGGTTCATCACACTCTGAACATCACCATGACAGCAGTTGCCAAGGACACAGGTTAAGAAAGCAAAAGACAGCTGGATGAGAAGGCTGGAAGGCATCTAACTCCTTATTCATGTGTGAATGTATGTAAACGTATCACACCATGTCAATCACACATGTCTGACTTACCGTGAGGACACCGTGCCACAGACCAGCATCTCGTTTGAAGTCCAAAACATTTGTTATGATTTCACCTACAAAAATAGATAAAATCACAGTAAATCTTTTGTAGTTTATAACGCGAAAGCATTAACAATAAAGGGCGTGATGTAGAGAGAAAGAGTTATTTTTTTACATCTTAGATACCCCGAATAACGATTACATTTGCAATCAAATCCAGTTTTAAAGGTTTATACAGAGGTGGAAGAGGTGGGTATAAGAGTCTTTACTGCAGGAGCTGCTGTGAGTGGAGAGGTACGAGTTTGTGAGCAGTTATTTAGAGAGTGGAAGTAGGACACTCTAAACCTGCAGTGGCCGGTCTCAGAAGGGCCTGTGTGCTTGCGTGTAAGTCACACATACACACACACACACACACTCACCCTCTGTGTATCCGCAGGCCTGTGTGAGAGAATGACAGTGAGCCAGCATAGCAGAGTGAGACACCGTGATGCCCATAGTGCTGCCCTCCTTACTGGTCTTATACTGCATACAGAAAGACTTACAGTTAGATAGACAGATAGATAGATAGATAGATAGATAGATAGATAGATAGATAGATAGATAGATAGATAGATAGATAGAT
>JAUYWG010000042.1:1930424-1948461 GCA_034779775.1 Enteromius afrohamiltoni
GATAGAATGGATAGATAAAGATAGATTCTGACCTCTATGTATGCAATCTCATTGCTAGCGTCTCTTAACGGAGGATGCCAGTCTTTAGGAGGCTTTACAACATGCTTTCCATCAGTGACGAACCACAGCAGTCGTGGCCAGCCTGTAAAAACATACACACGCATTATACCCGAGGCCAAGAAGCTGCACCCTTAAACAAAGATCAAGTACGGATCACCTACCCTTAAAAGTCACAACTTCTCCAGTCTGTGCTTTAGGCAGACCCTTCTGACAGGCATCAGTGGTCAGGGCCAGAGTGACCCCACAGCTGCCCAACAGAAACCCCACCTGCTGACTGCCTGCATCCTGATGAGAGGAGACACAGACAGTCATCAATACAACACCCATCTGCAGTCCACTCACTCCCTCTCTGCCTCTCATCGTCGTGTGTGTTATTGTGTCCTTCTTTTTAAAAGGATTAGCCGTCTCCATCAGGAACATCAGCTCTATTAATCAAACCGAACGTGCTTCAAAGCACCACGGAGAAAGCGCATGATACCTTCAGATAGAAGAAATTCAGGTCATTTACAGAAGAGAAAAACCCAAGGACTGAGTGACTGGTAATTCATACATCCTCACATACTCACAATACCAATGCATACTAATATCTTTTGACTTCCAGTACACTATTTATTCTCATACCATACAGCAGTTTGAGTTTTGGACATTTTTTCAAGGATAATGCTGTGATGCGAGGACATCCCAGGGTGTCATATTGTGTCTTTTCCTGTAGGGGGCTATATTGTGATTGAAATCTACTGTCTGATAGTGCTGTGTGTGTGCTGGTGTAATGCTGATAAATACCTTTCGAGTGAGTGGCACCTCTATGGGCACAGGCACCAGCTCCGCCAGGAGGCATCCATAAAATGCCACCATAAACATCACAGGATCATTGTTGGGAAACACAAGTGCAACCTGTGGAGATGCACAAAAGATGTATGTTGAATTATTGTTGTTTACTGCTGCTTGTACTTGTACTCTGGGCCTGTTACACTTGGTAATAACATCCATCACTGGTCATGTCACTAAGTACTATTGCAGTATACAGTATTAGTGTGTATGCAAAAGATTAAGTTTAATCTTAACTAAAAATGGTCAAACTAGAGCTGTGTCTGAAATGTTTTTTTATTTTAAGTGCATAGTGTCTTACTGGAATTTTCTTTCTCTTTGATACTACAAAAAAAAAAAAGCTTAGAGCAGAGCATGAGAACAGAAATTAGGACATACTAACATTTGGTATCTTAGCCTACTAGTTTGTTTGATTAGCTAGAACGTAATATTATTATGGTAACATGCTATGCTGTATTGGATCAGTCATTGAGAAAGAGGATAAGATCCTGCAGGGGAATGGGCTCTTTCTTGACAGATTGGACAAGGTGTAATGGATATGAAAGTGCATGACTCACTCTGTCTCCAGGGCGCAGTAGTGGTTCATTCCTGGTGCTCAGTTTGTTCAGCAGTGTATACGCAAGTTTCTGACTCCGCGTCCACAACTTTCCTAAGGAAACATGTTTTACAAAAACACACATTCAAACCTGCACTGTCTGTTCACTTAAGAATGCGAGTTCATTCGCTATTTCAAGTGAGTATACTACCAATATGCACAAATAAAACAAGCTAAATATATAAGAATGCTCATTTTGAACATGACATGATCAACAATTACAAATGCGTTACAAAGTAGTGTAGTTCTAGAAACAGGAGCAGAAAAGCGTGTTATGTAAATCGTTGAATTTAATTCAATGGGAGGTTCCATTGTACCATATGTTAGTGTATAGACGGGTTTTCCAGCGTTGTCCAGTGCGGTGAGGCAGGGACTCTTGGGTTGTGTGGTGCCCCAGCGCTGTAAAGAGGCCAGTAATGACGGAGGCCAGTTAGTGACCACCCCCAGAGGCTCCCCATTCAGGGGTCTCATCTCACCTCCCTCGGGCTTCGGCTGGTTCGGATCTGGATGCTGGACTGTAGATGACAGGAAATCATGTCAGAGACAAACTTGTAGATCTGCTGCTGCTGCTGTGTGTGCTTTAATAAACTATTAAAATATTGCTACAACAAAGCTTATATTCAACAACAGAGCTCTAATACCTTACCCCTCTGCTTTAAGAAAATAAATATTATGCAGATTGTTATACAGATAATATATAAGCACATACTTACAGATACTATTTAGTCAGTGTAATTATTTTCCACCTATGAAATGTATTATTGTATTGTGTCCACATGTGCTTATTAAAAAGTTGAGTCTCCTGCCTATATATAGTGTTTAAAATCATTTATATGTTTTTGATGATTGATGCTGCCGTACGATGTAAGCGGCTCACTGTGTTTTGGAGCAGAGTTTATGTGAGAGCTATTTTAAATGTCACTAAGCATCTCAGGGTGACTTATGCATCCCGAGGATGAGATGTGACACGGCTTTAAATAGATTTGATTGATTTTGTGTGTCTGGAACAGAAAGAGAAAGAAAAGCAGAGACAGGGAGAGGGAGAATATAAAGTAAAGTTGTTGCTGCTCAGAGAATATGAAAGAATATTTCTCAGCATATTTTTAAAAGGACGCAATGAATGACTCACTGAACAAAGAGAGGAAATGGAAAGAAGAGATAGATTCACAGGTTTGTCAAACTATTTAATAACCTGCAAATTAGTGGATCACTGTACCGTCACTGGACAGAGTATATAACAACAATATTAAATTAACTCCACAATGCACAGAAAACTGAAAAATGCTTATTATATGCATAGATAATCAAATATGTTATACATATATATGGGTGTATTTATAATATACATAAAGGTGTAAAACATGTCAATTTTCTATGATGATGCACAGCTGAATTTTCGGTAGCCATTACTCCAGTCTTCACTGTCATGTGATCCTTGAGAAATCATTCTCATACAGTATGCTGATTTATATACATCAGTAAGTAGGAGAATCAAGGAAGTGTGACTTAACCTGTCTTTGTTAAAGAAGAAACCATGAAGTGTTTGAAGATCCACTCAACCCTTTACAGTAACATGCCACACATCAGGTAGAAATAATACATATTCTTTGCATGGGCGCCTCACTCAAATATGTTGTTATGTGTTATTGTACTGTCTCCAGCTTCTTCTCAAGGTTATGAATAATATTCAGTCTAACGGTAAATACCAGGTCACATTTTTGTGTTCATAGAACCCTTTGTGTTTTTGTAGAACCCTTTTCTGAGATTAAAGTAAAAAAAAAAAAAAAAAAAAAAAAAAAAAATATATATATATATATATATATATATATATATATAGTTCCTTCAAAATACTAAAACAAATTTTGGTGTAACAATAGTTCATATATTAACTAACATGAACAAACAATGAACAACACATTTATAACAGCATTTATTTATTTTTGTTAACATTACTAAATGAAAAAACGATCACTCATTGTTATTTCATGTTAGTTCACGGCGCATTAACTAAGATTAATAAATGCTGTAGAAGTACTGTTCAGTGTTACTTCATGTTAACCAATGAACCTTATTGTAAAGTGTTACCCAAATTTTTACATTCTCTGAAGGAAATGTGATTGGTGTTTGTCCTCGCTATAATGATGTCTGGCTTTAATTACAAAAGAGCTCAGTGTTAAGTCTCAAAAAAAGTTTTGTTCACAACATTTGACTGAGGTCCCCCAGTAAATATTATTTTTTGCAACTTTATTGTCTATTACAAGTTATACAGTAGTACATAGTACCTTAGTAAACCACATAATTACAATTTCATGATAATAATATCCTATAGTGGATAAAGGATGCATTCTACTTTGCATTTTTATGCTCTTCTCTTGCTAACATCCCTCCGTCTTGTTTACTTGCATACACATCATTGGCAAAACCATTGCAATGGGGTGGAATGAAACTTGTTCTAAGCTCTTGATTAATTTTAATCTGCTATGGCATTGAGGTTTTTTTTTTTTCCTTCATGAATTTGTTTGATGCACCATTCTATGTGCCTATAGATGTGCTTTGGCTCCTGGAGAAAATAAAGTAACACAAACCGATAAAATACCAATACAATAAATGGATTAAGTCACAGTCATGTTGCATTGTGGTTTATGGAGCCGCCTGAAGTGTAAATATAAACTCGGGGTTGAGGGTGTGTCAATGCAAACGTTCTTTGCCCATAAGAAATCTGCCCACTTGACTTGTCAAAATGGAAATTCCCCAAGGTAAAGTGAGTTTGTATCTAAAAGTGAAGGGAAACAGGTGGAGCTGGGGGAGGTAAAGGGTTTTCAGCTTACAGTGAACACGTAACAAGACTATTTAATTGTTGAGCAGAGACTAACAGCAATTAGTCAAATGACTGAATTAGATATTCTAGATGTAACCTACCGTCCAAAAGTTCCTCGAAATCATCAACAAAGAACTCTCGTAAAGGGGGTCTCTTTGGCCTTTTCAGAGTGTTTAGGAGCTGCTGAATCTTAGAGGACACTCGACTGTTGACTGGAACTCCTTTAGACAGAGATAGTGTCAGGAGAAGATAGGACATAGAGAGACAGAGAGAGAAAAAGATGGAGAGGATGAGATAAAAAAGCAGGGAAAGGTCACCGTGAAAGGATGGTGGGGACAGTTTCACACAACAGCCTGTCAGTCAGTGTAAGGCTGTATGCCCATGGGGTTGGTTAAGATGGTACTGAGCGTGCTCAGTAGAGACACCTGACCCATAGCATCAAAGACTCCTTGACTCTGATTGAGGCTGGACTCATGCTGCCTAGCAACAAGCCGCTACCCAGGACTCATCTCATCAACCATTCATGAGTCCATGCTCTATATACTTCACAGAGGGCTTTAGGATCACTGTACTGTAGCTTAAATAGATTAAAGATCCATTCACATGAAACACAGGGACAAAAGATTCAATGAGTAAGTTAATACAATATCAAAGTATCACAAGAGTCATTCTACGAAGTGTTACAAACATGTCTGAGCAATTCCTCATGAACAATATATTAATCATTTTTTTACATTTATTTTAACATAATATGAAGAAAAAAGTAATACAATTGTTTTATTTAATTTACTTTTAATTTAGACAAATTAAGTAATAACAATAATAAAATGTAAAATTGTCAAAGAACCTATTTTTGGAAGACATTCGTACAAAGAAATAATGCTGATGAAGATGATGATAATTATTATTACAATGATGTCTTGGTGTTACTGTCTTTATTTCTACCATTGGAAATGTAAAATGGATGCATTGTTCATTACAGAACTTTTTTAATAATTACATTTACTGTGCATGTCGAAAATGGGGATTGTTGATTATTTTAACGTTACGAAAAAAAAAAAGTTTGAGGACTATTTCTCAGCTGGTTTATAACAACTAAAATAGAATCACCCATCAAATGCTTCTATTGAGGTAAACATAGTCTTTCACAAGTTAGAGAACAGAACCAATCTATACTTTCATTTCTTTATTAAATGTCTGTCTGTGAATTCCACAGAGAGCTGGCTGTGTCATGTATATATGCATGACTGAGATGCTCTCTATGACATTCCACCTGCTGCCTGTCTGCCCCTCGTCTCTGTCTGCATCTCACACGACCGTGCTCAAGTACCCAGACTCCACTGCAGGACACGAGGAAGCCAATTACTGTAACAGCTCCCCAAACACACAACCTCCTTACTATTTAGTTAAAGAATAAATCCTCTCATGTGAGGATAACCACAACATAACTACTGTTATCCTGCCTCATAAATGTCCATAAGCCATATTAACCTTATCAGACACAATAATCACACACTTTCTTTAACATCCTGTGGCTAATGTGCAACGCTATTCAACCAAGCTTGTATTCGCCAATAAAAATAACCAAATATGTACTACTTTGAAAATGGTGCCATTATAATATCATGTTTTCTTCTCATCTACTATTGCAGCACTACAGTACTCTTTGTAGTACCATGTAAGTAGTACCAATGTACTGTAAGGTTATCAATCTATATGCCTGCAGTAATATATAGCACCATTTCGGTACAATGCCCTTTGATGGCCATAATTATTCAAATGTAACTAAATGCTTGAAAATATATATTTTTAGAGTGCATATCATAAAAAAAAAATCAGTGAGCATAGCATAAACTAACTGACCATTTGTCTACTTATGTCTTCACACATTTACTTAAATTCTAACTTTCCCTTGAGAAAAATAAGTGCACTTAACTGTAGAAAATGTTCCTTTTCAGTCCAAATTATATAAAAAACTGTGGTGTACTGTACTTTCAGATCATATAAAAGTAGGTGTACGTAAGTGTAACATATATTTCTTAACACTCTTAAGTACATTATGTAATGAGTAATAACGTCACACGAAAGCTTTTAAAGGTTAATATATTTTTTTAAAACGTGCTACATTTCAACTTCATTATAAAATGTGTGATATACATGACTACAAGTTAAAATAAAAGAAACATTTATGTATTATACGTGTACAGTAAATGCTTGTCAGATGTACTTAAGTTACAATTAAGTGCATTTAATTTAAATTTAGACTATAAATTTAATTAATATTAATTTAATTGGAGTAAGTGTCCAGAAGCATTACATTTATTTCTCACTTAAGTTCTTTCTGTTACAAGTACAGTTTAAAAGTATGCAAAAATTTACTTTTTTTTTCCACAAAAGATCAACAAAAACATATTTCAAGATATTTCTAGACAATAGTGCTGTATCTTCTCAAAATGCAAAACATATTATAAACTCTGTGAAAAAAAAGACCTTGGAAAAAACGACATTAAAAAGACAAAGAGACATATTAGGAGGAAATGCTTTTCTTATGATATTAATTTCCAAAAATGACAAAGTGGACAAGTTAAGCAGACGGCGTTTAACACAGAGGTCACAGCTGAGACACAGATGCACAGAGACACCAGGAGGAGGGGCAGATTGAAATAAACATTTATAAATACCATCGGTGGCCTCCCCATCTCCCCTGTCAGTGCCTAAAGAAGAGAAAACGTGAATAAACACGCACGTTCATGACAGCAAGTTGCTTCTACAGAGCTGAGGTGACTCAAATTGAGCATGACAGAAATAATCTTTCTGTCTGAAAAAAAAAAAAAGTTTTTGTTTCTCTTAGTTTTGTTGAGTTCAACTATAACTAAACATTCATCTAAAAACTATTGCACCACAGCAAAAGAAAGCAGTTCAATAATGAACCTGATGCATAGTTGTTATATGTCTTAAAGGGACAGTACACCTAAAACATGAAAACTGATTAATCATCATCGTTACACCCTAATGTCACTCAAAATGTTTATATATAAAAAGGACATACAGTGAAGGTGTGAAAAAAGCACAACAAATATATCTCACAAAGCATATTTAAGCATTATAAAGTCAAATTTTAGCTTCATATGAGAAAAAAAGTTTCCTTTCATCTCAATTCACAACTGACCCTACACAAAGACATGCCCCAGCTTAGTTACTGTTGTTATGTCCAATAAATAATGCCACACATCTTAAAATACATTGTTGTGCAGATTAAACTAATAAAATGATGACTTACAAGACATGACATGTTACTTTAAGTATGAAACAAAGTTTCAGAAATTCAAACAATAATTGCGATTTTGTGTCTTATGAGAGGTTACTTTAGCGATTACTGTCAAGTTCAAGTTGCACCCAAAATAAAGCCTAAAAATAAACATGAATGAACATTAGAAGGTATATTATTTAAACTGTGGAAAGACATAGAAACAATAGAATTTTAAAGTTTAAGTTAACCGTCTGATTTGTTGTTTTTGATTGCTCAGATCGCTTGTCAATCATGTCAGTTATGCTTCCATGTGTTTAAACCTAGGCATGTTCACAATACATACAAGAACTGCTAATTAGTTTTGCTAATCAGCTCACGACACAGAAGAAATTAGTGGAAAAGAGACTGCAAACAAATGGGGTTTTTTTTGGACTATCAAGACACTAAGGGTGAATGTGTGGAAGAGTAAATTAAGCTATATTTTATAGTGACATGCGGGTGAGTAGATGACAGAATATTCCTTCTTTTAGTCAACTATTCATACAAAAAAAGGCATGCTGATGACATGACACTATCTGGTTCGATCAAGCAGAAACATACAGAAAGTTGGATAAGTCAACTTTATTTTCATGTGTCTTATGGGAATAGTTCACCCAAAAATGAAATTTGCACCATGAACTACTCACTCCCAAGCCATCCTAGGTGTACATGACTTTCTTCTTTCTTCTTCTAAGCTTGGTAATGCTGGTGAATAGTGGCCATTATTTTAAAGCTCTGTAAATCAGATATATCCGCAAGTACTGCGACATAAAACTAACCTATACACCTCCAGGAGGTTATCAGATGTCCTCTGCAGCAGATCGATGGGTTTTTGTAAAGAAAAAAAAAAAAAAAGAGTTTTAAAATAATAACTTAAATAACTGACTTCCGTTTCGGCCCTATCTATTTATAGCCCCCAGAAGGTGTATAATGTAGGTTAGTTTTACATTGCAGTACTTGCGGATATATCCAATTTACGAAGCTTCAAAATCATGGCCGCTATCCACCAGCCTTACCAAGCTTGGAAGAGCCAGGATACATTTTTAAAAAAACACTTGACTGTCTTCGACTGAAAGAAGAAAGAAGGGGCGTGAGGAAAATATACCATAATTTAAATTTTTGGATGAACTATAATTCCTTTAAGTATTTTTAGCTTTGAGTCTCAATTGCTAAACACGAATCAGTCAGTCTGAACTTCTGGATGCAATAGTGTTGAGCGTTCTGTGGAGAGATGACATGATATTCCCTCTTTCTTACAGGAAAGAGACGTGTGAGACAGGAAGGTGCTCTGCTGTCGTGGTGACAGCAGGCGGCTGAAGCTTTAGGGGACTCACCATCGGCGGTCTCCATCACGCTGGTGTGTGTGTATCCACGTGGAAGCCCTCGCACTGATGCCACCTGTGGACGCTCCGCATGCACCGAGCGCTCCGACAGGCCTGTCACATCCGGGGGTGCACTGTGGTTGTCTGTCATGAGGTGCCAAAGGTCAAAGGTGAGTGGAGGTCAAAGTATAATAATGCATGGTGGACTGTTCTGTGGTCAAACCCATGAGAAATGATTAAACTGATCACATGTTTAAGAAGCTGCACAGAATTTGACTGCCATAAAATCTCATTGGTTCAAAATTGAACTCTATATATCTATATCTATATTTTCGTTACATAACATCTGTTTAAGACAATTTGCGACACTTTCTGTCAACTGTCTTCCTTATACCATGTGATGATTTCCGTCCGCCTAATAGTCTTTTATATACAAGTGATTTCCACACTATTAACCAGCACGCAGCTGTTTTGCATTTAATCTTGCCTCTTACAGCTGGGTTTGTCTGGCAGGCTGCTTTAGAACAGTGGACCCACAGAGCCACTCTGACACTGTGTGAAATCTGAGGTTATTTACAGAGAGCGCCCAGGGCAAGCTCGAAGGGCAGAAAGGCAGAAAACGAGGGTGAAAGAAAGAGGAGGAGTCGAGAGATAAGGGAAATGCAAATGTTTATAAGCAGAACTCTGCAGCTGAGTAAAGTGAATGTGTTCTGCAGTTATGGTGATACTCACTCTCATGCCATTCAAAACTTTTTTTTATTCTGTTGCAGTTTATACATTGAAGCAAAGAAAAAAAAAGCACCGTAGAAGTCAGTTTGATTCTGTAATCTTTACATTTTACAATCCTGAATGAAGTTTGAGGCCTAACAAAAAATTCAACTATGGTAATGGAAGCAACATATTAAGCTTTACATTAATGAAAGAAAAAAAAAAAAAGTTTAATTTTTAGGGTTTTAATAACAGTTTAATTTTTAATGAACTTAAATAATGGTAACACACCAAATTGCAAAAATATTTTTTGTAAATGTTATTAAATGATTTATTTTGCTTTATTTTTTACACAATATACTGCCATTGAACTTTAAAGTGCTAAAGACAAAGCTCATCCCAAGCATGTTTTCCACAAGCTGAGGTAAATATTAATTTACAGAACTTGCACAATCTCAAAAAACTAAGAAAAAACAGTGAAAACCCATTAAATGTCAGCTGTAGAACTGGTAATTCTGAAAATGTCACTGTATGACAACTATACATTTTACAGTATCTTACTGTAAAATTACATGTCCCAGTGAATGTACTACAGTTTTTCACTGTATAGAGTAACATAACTTTTAATTAACCAATTGACATGTTTGTAGCCTTTTACAGTCTATTACTGTTCAAATAATGCTAATATTTTCCATTGTTGGAATGAATTATATAAACATATGTGGACTATTTTTATGATACTTTCAAGGTGCTTTGTGTTGTATTAAGAGGTCACAACGGCATGAACATTTTTCAAAACATTCATTTTTTGTTTGTTTGTTTCACTATAAAAGAAACATCATATAAGCTTGGATTGATATGAGGATAAGTGCTCCATGAGATATTCCTTTAACAGGATTCGTTAACAGCGAAGGTTGCCAAAAAATATTATTTTACAGCGGAACTGGAACCAGCTCAGATGTAGTCCTTTTGTATGCCTGTTAAACTAACAAGGCCAATGCTGGCTTTATCTGCACAGATTGGCTTCAGGACCCTAAATATATGCCAGTAAAGTGAAAACAAAAGTTAAAAACCAACCATGCACCATGCAAGCATGCAGCCAGGACATTAAGAACCATGATTTTATCATCGCCGTGAGCAGCAGCAGAGCAGTAAAGTGCTCCCTGTGCTGTACACATTAGCAGTGTGTAAGCATGTCCTGCACAAATGAGCAACTATAGAAATGGTTTTAAGGCACTGAGCTGTAACAGAACTGCAACAGAAACATTGCGAAGCCCGCTGATGACTTTGCAATAAGAGTAAGAGTAAGACAGGGTTATCAGAATCAGAGATCAGTACACAATTCTAGCCTCCCAGCTATAAAGACCATCATGAGCTTTCAGCTTTTGGTTATGGAGCTGGTTTAGCTTGCAGATTAACACACAGCAGCCAAACCAGTCCACTACTGTTTAGAAATTTGAGATCTTCTCACCAGGGCTGCATTTATTTGATCAAAATACATTAGAAACAGTAACACTGTAAAAATACTGATGGGCAGTGATTAATCGTTTTGTTTATATAATATGTGTGTGTACTGTGTATATTTATTATGTATGTATATATATATATATATATATATATATATATGAACATATGAATACATTATATATTTATGTATTAATATGCATATACAGTATTTATATTAATTCAGTTATATTATACATACATATATTGACTATATAAATATATTATATATATATATATATATATGCATGTGTGTATTTATATAGCTAATAAATACTCACACATATATTATATAAACAAACACATTTATTTTGGATGCAATTAATCGTGATTAAAAAATGCCCAGAACTACAATTATAATATTATTATAAATGAGTGTTAATATAATATTATTATAAATAAGTGTTATCTAGTTGAAAATATTTTAAAATGTGATTTATTGTGATTCAAGGCTGAAATTATAGCATTATTACTCCAGTCTTCATAGTCACATGATCCTTTAAAAAGCATTCTAATATACTGATTTTTTTTCAAGATTTTTTTTTTTTCAAGAAAAAGTTCACCCTCAGATTAAAAGCCTGTCATAATTTACCCACATTGTTCCAGTCCTGTAAAACTTTCTATTCACCATAAAGAAAATAGAACAATATCCTCACTGCTTTGTGTCAGTAACGGATCAAAATTAAAGTCATTATTAAACTTTATCTCACACCCAAAATATTCCATGCTTTGGAAGACCTGAAATACAGGCCATATGTCTTATGGATCTACTTTTTTTTTTTTTTTTTTACAATTTTTGAGTTTTACTGAAGTTTTTTCACTTTAACTGTATGGAAAGAGCTGCATGAACATTCTGCTAAACATCTCCTTCTGTGCTCCACAGATTTGGAACGACATAAGAGCGAGTAAACATGACAGTGTTTTCAGTTTTAGATGGACTGTTTCTGTTTTTCACATTTTGATCTTTTTAGCAGGGCACTAACCTGCATCTAAATTTTTGAAGACATGTTTTTTTTAAAACCGGGAGTCTACGGCTAGGTCTGTTCTGAGGATATGATGAGAGTGGTGAGTACTGACCTAGCTGTGTGTGAGCCATGAGGTCTGCCAGTACGGTGGCTGCTGAAGCAGAGGTGGTGTTTGTGGCGTGATGGGGTCTTCCTCCAGGGTGGGAGGAGGTGGAGGATGCAGACGATGAGGTGGAGGAGCCCTGGATGACTCTGTTAAACCAGTGCTCCACGTTAGGATGTGACTGGTATGGAGACGAGGAGGCGATCCGTCCCTGCCGGCGCAGCGAACCTTCGTCTTCTGATGCAGAGGAGGTGTCTGGAAGGTCAAGAGGACTAATGGTGAGGTGGAACATTTTACTTCAATATAAGCACTCTGTCACAGAATTACAATTTCAAAATAAATAAATGAAACTGAGAAAGTGTCTGAAATTGAAGCCATGCTGGATAAAATCAACCTAAAAAAAATCTAATTTGTCTTACAAGGAAATTAATAATCTAATGAAGCCAAGTATGAAGTTCATAGGATGTTCTGGGAATTCACAAGGTAAGTTTACATTTACTTACAGGTGGAATAGTAAATCTGATCATCTGAAAAATAATAACACACCACTAAATTGAGGTTTCATAGTCTCAGAAATTGTATTTTGTTTGTGTTGAGCCATGCTGAATATATTACAAGTTATAAGTTTTAAGATCAGAACTGTGGTATACCTGTATAAATAACTCACTGGATAAAACTGGTATATATTCAAGGAGTTGTCATGCTAATGGGTGTATTATATTTGGGAGAAATCACAGATCAACATAAAAAAATATGAAATATTTGCTCTGGTAAACCTCTTAATATCTTTTAACCTCTTACATTATAACTGATATGGAAATATGAAAAAAAAAAAAAAAAAAGGTTTTGCTTTGGAGACTCACTTAGTTGGATAGCATGTCAGAGTCTGATTATCATTTCATAGCCTTAAGACCTCAAACAATCAATGCATTACATAACTCTAGTTACAACCCTTAACCTAAAAAAATGCCTTTCCTCCTCTTCCACTCAGAAACAAAGATATGATATTAACATACTGTACAACAGCCTCCAAAAGCAAAGGAAAATGTCAAGTGTCAACTTTTTTACCCAGTGTCTTTTAATCAGCTGGAAGTGAATGCACGAAGTCAGTTCTACTTAAAAAAACACATTCCCCCAGTTTCACAGACAAGGCTTAAGCTAGTCCCAGACTAAATTGCATGTTTGAGCTGTCTCAGATGAAAATATCTGTGTCAGTTAAGATGCACACCTCTAATATTTTCTTATAAGGCATCTTATTTTAACTAATGCTTAGTCTTGGCTTAAGTTAAGCCCTGTTTGTGAAACCGGGCCATTAAGTATCAACATCATTGACTAAAACCCTTTAAATCTTTGTAAAGCTTTAAAAATCCTTTTTTGCAATCACTGTGCTGTAAAACTTCACAAGGACTAATATATGATTGTTATGGAAGAGAAAGCAAAAAGCGTTTGTTCTCAGTCCAGACTAAAATATAACTTTGATGAGGATTGCCGGGGGTTAAACTGGAAAATACATATGATGTAATGCTCATGTGGTCAGAAACGAAGCATGTGAGGCCCGCAGTTATGGTAACACACATGACTACATCATTTCCCCAATTATAAATACATCATAAACGTAATGCCACAGAAAATAACAGATGTCCGGCAATTGATGAATAAAATATGTCGTATAGCTAAACCATCTGTACTATTTCATCACGCACAAGGCATCTTCTGCAGAGCTTTAAAAAGTGTAACAACAATGAGAAAAAGAACCCATTGGATTCATGAGCAACTCACTCTATTAGAAAAGTCAACTGTAATAATCATTAGACTGCATTACCACTAATGAGCTGTTGTAATTTACTGTTTAATTAACTTAAATTGCGTCTCCAGTGTAAATGTTTTTTTTTTTTTGTCCACCAGGCAAAGTCACACACTCTTAGATGCCAAACATGTTTGTAACAAAAACATACACAATGCAATTGTCATACTAGCATATAATACTGCATAATGCAAATACATTCATAATACATTTTTTATACATTCCATAGAATAAAATCTAAAACACAACAACATCCAAACACATTAGAGCAAAACTGAATAACTCACTTCAGAAGTTATTTTCCAAAGTTTAGTGCATTTTTTTTAATCATCAAACCGCTTAGTCGTGCACAGAATTTAACTGAGAAAAAAGAGACAAAAGAATGCGTAAAAAGACAAAAGAGAGAGAGATTGACTGACAAGAAGCCTGTAGGTGGTAGCAGATTCATTTAACATTAATTATGCAATTAATCACCCACAGGGAGCAATTACTATGGAGCGTGTCCAGCAAATTAGGAGACAGACACTGAGCAACAAACAGTCATGCATTAAATGTGAAAGGCATTAACCTAATGTATCTCTTCAAAACAGCAGAATCATCTACTTACACTCAAGGGTGCCTGATACCTGTTACTATTAGTGCAAAACAGTCCTGATCCCCGAATAAATCCCTGAATTATATTTAAACTAAAGCTTAGAATTAGTTTCAGTGGAAACTTACATTTTGAAACCGAAATGACTGATGAAGGTAGTTTTCGTCAAATATATTAAAATAGAAAACAGTATAGTTTCACTACATTGTTGTTTTTACTTTATATTTGATTGAACAAATGCAGCCTTGGTGAACATTCGTTAAAAAAATTGCTATTCAAACATCTGCACGTCTAATAATTTACGAGCAGCACGCAAAAGAACCCCATAAAAAACTAAGCTCATTATTGTGAGAACTATTGTAATTCTATTCTCACTTCACGTCCTCAGGCACTTGAAGAGTAACCTTGACACAGATGCAGAAAGAGACAGAGACAATAGGCATAAAATAGAGTCATGGGAGAAGAGAAGTGATTTGAGAGAGAAATTGAGAATGACAAGGAGCGAAAGGATGAGGCAGAAAGGAACTGGAATGAGTAGGTGTGGCAAGAGAAGGCAGAACAAAGAAAGACTGTACTCTTAACAACAGGACCTTTAAAACTGAAATAATTCTTCTAAACTTCTCTATCAGTCACTCCACCAGAAAAGAGTCTGAGGTGTCGTCCAGAGGACTAACACGGCACAGTCTCTCAGGGCCAGGAGCTAACAGGATAATGAATGCACAACAGTATAAGATGACAGACACCATCAAAAACGGCCAGGAAAGTGGGTCAGATAGCTTTTTTTCAAGCTGGTCAGATCCAGACAGAAGCTAAATCAAATCAGTCACACTGCAATAAAGCTGCTCTATTGCAAGGTTTGATGTCAGCGATACCAAACTTCACTGAGTATTGCATGTTACATGACTGATTGCAAGAGGAAATCTTTCATTATATGCAGGTGAAAATAAGATTTGTAATGGTCTAATTTCAACTAACGTTTTATTTGTTCCTCACATAAAGACTTGTACAGCTTAGACAGTCTGTGATCAAAATATAATTTTTTTATTTTATTTTCTTTAAAACTGACCACAGCGTGTCAAGAATGAGGTAATAGGGAAGAAGGGTATCTGACAGGCCAGATGGGTTATCTGAGATCATCTTCGTCGGGGCAATCAGACAGCTTAGACACTTTATGTGTGCGTGTGCATTACTGCATCCAGGGCACAAAAGAATTACCGGACCATGACCAATTCCCACAGGGGGTGACCCTGAATGAGCCCGTTATGCTGATCTGACCCCACCCTTGAACCTTTAATCTCATTGACCTTTCACTGACTTCATCATTCTGACCAAAGAAGGACAGAAGAGTGTATCAGGACACCAAGAATCAGGGACTCATTAACACTAAACAAACAGGAAGAGACAATAATGTAAACCAAATTGATGGACAAAGCAAAGACGTTACACAAACATGAGGAGAGAGAGCTTTTTCTGACCACAAGATGTAATAATCATGTGCAATCATAGAGAAATAGTCAGACATAACAAAATAAACTTGATGAATCCACATATCTTAACTTGCAGAAAATATATATTTTTTCTGATCGACTAATAGTCGTTCCTTTAAAGTGATAATCCAACAAATCACACTTTCATATTAATAACCCACATAATTCATAATAATTAGCCTTTAATTGCCTGTAGCCTATCAGTGCTCAAGTGCATGCATAATTGCCACAGCACACTGTGGAAGTAATGATTATGAATGCTTTAAGG
Source organism: Enteromius afrohamiltoni (assembly GCA_034779775.1). Lineage (NCBI taxonomy): Eukaryota > Metazoa > Chordata > Actinopteri > Cypriniformes > Cyprinidae > Enteromius > Enteromius afrohamiltoni. The sequence goes on from JAUYWG010000042.1 coordinate 1,946,767, forward strand.
GAAAAAAAGAAGGACACTATCTTAGTACCATAATAATAAACTGATAAATTAGTGTTTTGTTGTATTTTTGACTACATACAGTGACAAAGTCGACAACACTGACTTGTCATCTTCACGGTTGACATGCACATTTCACCACTCTGTTTTCATTATTTTACAAAAACACAATGTTTAGATGTTATTGAACGTGCACACAAATTAAAAAACACCTTTGATCAGAAATTATGCAGTATTTTACGTTGAATGCAAGTGATCGCAAGGGGCTTCAAATTTAGCTGTCATGCAGCGAGCACGCTACTATTCAGATTTTATACTCCACACAAACACTTGAAAACACACAATTTTCTAGGATAACGGCAAGCGATCTTTTCTGCATCTAAGCAACAAATCAAATTTAGATTTGCTTTTCATCGACTATTAGTTGAGTATTAAAGGGCAGCCCTAATCAGAATTTATTACAGCAGAAGGCACTGTTCACGCCAGAAAGTATCAACGTAGAAGATCTAGGCTGATAAAACTCTACACTCCTTTTCCTATTAATAAAATGCAGTTATAATTTAGTTGTCATTATTGAAATGTGATTTCATGTATGAACTGCTTTTTCTTCAAGGCAGCAATGGAGGTTTCTCCTCCTTAATAAAATACACTAGTAATCTCATGTTTCCTATCAAGTTTCATAACAATAATGTTTCAAACTGTGCTCAAATTTGCCAATAATAACAACGTTTGCCAGCAAAAGTCAGGGATTTCAATATCAACCATAAAATCTAAGAAATCAAATGATCTGAGCAATCCACATTAATGTTAAAGCTCTGTACTGTTAATGTCAACAAGTGCCCCATTTGTGTCAATGTAATTTCTCCAAAGGAATGATCAGTTAATTAACTAATTAAAATAAACTCACATAAGCAATGAAAAAACAAGATGTTGTCAATCACTTAGTGATAGCTGATGTTTGTGTATTGACTAAATGTGATACCTCATATAGCTAAATCTGCAGCCAGTGGGTCAATAAGCGTGTGGGAAGGTCGTCTGGGAACTGAGTGGTCAGAGGCTGTTCTCTTTGTGTAAATAATGAGGCTATTATTCAGAAAGCTATGCATTGTTCTCTAAAGACTCAGAAGATCAAAACATCTTGATCATATAAGGAACTGAAATGCACATTGTCAACTGCTGTCAGTTGAAAAATGAACACATAAAGTAAAAATGCTTCCAATACATTTTCTGCTATAGCCTTCATAGAAAGCACTCCCATACTGTGTGTCTACAGTCATTACTTTAGACTATTAACTTTGATAAAGCACTAATTGTCGGGGGTTTTCAACATTCACATTGATAATAAAAATGATGCTTTAGGACTTTGTTTACTGACCTGATAAACTCTTTTGGAGTAAAGCAAAATGTCACTGGGCCCACTCATCGCTTTAATCATATGCTAGATTTAATTATATCGCATGGAATTGATCTTACTGATATAGACATCGTACCTCAAAGCGATGATGTTTCTGACCATTTCCTTGTATCGTGCATGCTACGTTTCACTGATATCATCTTGGAAGAACTATTGTTCCAGCCACCAAAGATAGATTTACAAATAACCTGCCTGATTTGTCTCATCTGCTCTGTGCACCCCTTAATACACAGGATCTAGACAAAATGACTAGCGATATGGGCACCATCTTCTCCAATACGTTA
>JAUYWG010000042.1:1948561-1979766 GCA_034779775.1 Enteromius afrohamiltoni
GACTGGACTATTGTAATGCACTACTAGGTGGTTGTCCTGCATCTTCAATAAACAAGCTACAGATAGTCCAAAATGCAACTGCTAGAGTCCTTACCAGGACAAAAAAATATGATCATATTACCCCAATTTTAAAGTCTCTGCACTGGCTGCCTATTAGATTCTGCATCAGCTATAAAATATTACTTCTTAACTATAAGGCACTTAATAATGTAGCTCCTGCATACCTAACTAGTCTTCTAACACGCTACAATCCATCACGATCCCTAAGATCTTAAAACTCTAGACTGTTGGTAGTACCAAGGATAGCAAAGTGCACATTTGGCTCCCAAACTCTGGAACAGCCTGTTTAAATCTAGATTAAAGACACATCTTTTTAGCCAAACATTCGAATAATCCATCTCAACTTTTCCTGCAGTTATATCTGATCAGATGTTCATTAATAATCTCTTAGCTCTGGTTTAACAAATCTTCATTTTCTTAGTTTGAACAGCAGCTACGATTTCTATTTGTGCTGTTTCTATCATGGGATTGTCATCCCGTGGTAACTAGGATTTCACAAGCTCCAGTTTGGATTCAGAACACTTAAGAACAGATGATGCCAACCCCACAGAGGACTTCAGATGATGCCAACCCTGGAACAACACCCAGCACTACCGAACTCTGCTACTAATTTATAATGTTCCTTGTCTGTTCGATTACGTCATTAATTGATCTTTACCTCACATCTATGCCATATGTACAAACTACTACTACATATACTGTAAAACATTACTTTGGTGTAAAGCTGCTTTAGATGATATGTATCATGAAAAGAGCTATACAAATAAATTTGAACTGAATTCAGTTATATTTGTATTTAAAAGAACTTCTGCTATGTTAGTGTTTTTGGGGGTTACCATTGTAGTAAAGTGTAGAGCATGTGCTTAGGGATCTGCTAAACAAAGTTGTTTTAATAATAAAAATAATAATAATAATACTTTGGGCATACCGTAGATGTATCAAAACCATCTTATGTTATGCATAACAAGTTGGCTAATGCCTAAAGTTAAGCAAGTCAAACATAACTTTTTTTTTCAGTGTAGAAGGATGTCTTCCTATTGAATTATTTTTCAGTTAAATGTTTTACTTTGAGTTCAACAAGCATAAAATATAATTTTCATTAAAACTATATTTGATTCAATTGAGTTGACCCAACTTTAATCGCATTCATTTCTTTTTTATGAGTTACGGGCTACACATATTTATTGGATGGAAATCCTGCCTTCAATTAAATTGAGTTAATCCAATGAATAATTTTTTTGAGTGTATGGTATGTGTGTGTGTTTACCTGGGGGAGTACATGCTTCAACTGAAGACTGCACTAAAACAGAGCGTCTCTTGGAGGGCATCGGCATTTTTCTCTCTTTATACTTTGCCAAGGCTGCTTGTACGGCTTCTGTATGAAGGTCTGTGGGGACGCAGATAGTGCCAACTTTAGACGAGCCAGACATCAGAGAATGCATTTTTTGTAAAATCCCAAATGTCTATAAACGATAGGATGGAACAAATATCATAATAAAAGATTTTAATACTGTCCTTCTCTCCAAGGTGCCTGCTTCCTTAATATACATGATATGATGGTTCATTCATATTCATTTACTGTACACGCAAGTTAAATAGTAATAATTAATAAACAAGCAACTGTGATTCTAACCGTAAAACATGCTTAACTTGTACTGACTGTGCACATGTAGTATACTAATATGACTTAAGAGCCACACTTTCACAACTGTTTCTTGGTTAGTTTTAAATGTCCTGAATTGTAGCTTCATTATAAATGTGTAATTACCATATAATTAACTTATTATATTAAAATACATCACATAAAAGATTCAGTAGATATGCATTTACATATATTGTAGTTAATCATACAGCAAATGCTTGTCAGTACATTTAGCAGCACACTTTCACCATATTTTATAGGAGTAATTACGAAGTTATATTACATGTCCTTAAGTTGTTAAAACACTCACCAAGTGCATTTGATATTTTTATATGCTTACAATTAACATGAAAGTGTCTGAAAATTGCACATTAATATATATTAATTTCATAAAATTACTCTTTTTGTAGTTCTGCTGAAGTGTACTTTTTCACAAGAGTCAATTAGCATATGTTGTGCTTGTTTTTCAGGATTACAGAGCTTAACAGAGAAATGTTTCTACCTGATCTGAAGCGTTCATCCCTTGAGTTTGCCACCCGGGGCTTGTTGGGTTTGGAGCCTGGATGGGCCACTTGTGACGATGTTTGGATCCTGTGCTCTATCTGCAGAGATGGATCTACACCTGCGCACAAAACAGACCAAAATATGATCATCTCAGTTTTGTTTTGTTTTGGGTTTTTTTCCTGACAGACAAATGCATTATTATTTTAATTTCCATGCTTGACATTTTACCCATTAGTAAGCTAACTGTGGTGTAACACAAATGCAGAAAGGGCAGTTATTACAAATGGACTGAAGCACTCAGCATGGGGTGCATGAATGTAATTACAGTACATTAAGAATATACAAAACCAGCATTACAGAATAACGGTCACTAAACTGTTGTATTGTTTCGCCCATGTATTGAGTTTATAGAAATAGACTCTTACAGTGAGAAATGTACTTTTCATTAATGATCGAAGTGACACTATTCAATTTCAATGCTACCCTCACATTTAGAAAGCAACATAAATCTTCTCTTGACTTCAGACTTCTCTGCTGTCTGGGTAATACAACACCTTGAGATCAATGGGCCCTTTACACCACATCTGAGCTCCAAACAAAGTTCTCATGGTGATCCAGTGCTGACGCAGAGAGTGTAACATTCACAATACTTCATCAAACTTGACAGACATGAGCTGAAGGGAAACACAAATCTTACATCAACCCACAGGAGCAAAGTTTGTTCTGCCTTGACAGCCACAGGCGGTATGAGCAATTTACAAAACAAGTTTCAGCTTGAGACCGTGGGACTAAGCTTGCTATTGAGGAGTTTACAGCTTCTTGATAAAATGAGCAGTGAAAAAAAGAACTGAAAATGAGCAATGAAAAAAATAAAAAACACACAGAATATATGTGTGTGGTTTGTTTTTTCATTAGACATATTTTGGACCAATGGAATTTAGCTGTTGGTGGAGCTACACTGTGCAATGCTTCAGAATAAAAAGCAGTCACAAATTTTAGGTGAAAGAAATTGCATATTCTGTTGCCTGCTAATAGTTCAAATATACTGTAATGAGAGACCAAAAATAAATGAATATAAGAGCATAACAGAACATTTAACAGTAGTGGACACATTTTACATGCATAATTATAGTTAATTGAAATTATAATTAGTGCTCTCAAATGATTAATTGCACTTAATCTGATCCAAAATAAATGTTTTTGTTTACATTATGTACTGTGTATATTTATTATGTATATATAAATAGACACACATCAAGTATATTTTTTGAAAATATGTACATGCTTATGCATTTATATTTGCATATTCTTATATTTTATATGATTTATACTGTATGTATATATATATATATATATATATATATATATTTAATACAGAAACATAACACATTTTTCTTACATGCATGTGTTTGTACTTATATATACATGATAAATAATATACACAGTATACACACTGTAATGTAATGTAAACTTTTATTTTGGATGAGATTAATCACAATTATTCTTTTGACAGCATTAATGAAAACTAAAAAAATGTTCCTAAAAACCAGTTAACTGAATTAAATTAAATAAAGTAAAACACAATTTTTTGTTTCTTTTTTTAAATGTTGGTGTTATGTTTAACTTGATAACTAGAACTAAACTAAAATTAAAATAAATAAATAATTAAATAACAAAAATTGCATTGAATGGAAAGACACATCTGAAAACAATTCACTTTATAACCATAGCCTATTGACTTAAATAGAGAATTAGTAACAGTGTCACCCCTGAATTTAAGCTGTTTGATTAAATCTTAAATAGCAGAGAGCTCAAAATCAGCATAGTTCCTGTTGATTTGGAGAAATCTCCACCTTGTAGAAGGTTAAGATTGATGAGTCACGCAGCGCTGCGGTTGCATAAGTGCTGAAGCTGCCGCAGCAGAAATGAGAAATCAGGCTTACGAGGCTTACGCTCTGATCTGTGGTCTAGTGACCCTCCGTCCATCACACCAGGAACAGGCCAGTGAATGCTTAAAATACCTCAGGATTCATTTATTACAAACACAGGGACAGATGAAGAACATTTAAAAAAAAGAGAGCATAGTCATGCCTCAGACCTCAATGAAACTTTGTGACATCTATCACAGGTTAACATAAGGAGTGACCTCATCCTTCTTTCCTAGAAAGCCAAAGTAAAAGCCACAGTATTGTTTACCTCCTCCTAAATCGTTTGCCTAGCAACCACTTCATATTGACCTCTAACCCCCAAAATCATTGAAAGAGACTTCGGGCTGACTGTGTTGACATGGTGGAGCATTCATTAGGGCTTTTCTCAATGATCCCTAAACGACCAAACTGAGCTCAGGAAAGGTCACATACTAAACCACAGAACATAAAGATGTATAAACACAGGTGCTGCCAACTGTAGGACTAGTTTAGGATTGGTAGAAAATTCAGATTTTATTATCATTATCACTATTAATACTTTTTTACAAGCAATTCTGAATTAAATTCAATAAAACCTCAACTTTTAAATGATTAATAAAAAGGGTTTCCATTTCAGATCAAATCTGTTCTTTCTATTCATAAAAAATCTCATTCTCAAAATGTCATGGTTCATAAGCATGATAAAGAAATATTAGGCAGCATGGCTATTTTTAACAAGAGTAATAATCAAAAATGTTTCTTGAGCATAAAATCAGCATAGGATCATGTGACTGAAGACTGTGAAGTACTGATACATAAAATTCAGCTCTGCATCACACACACAAGTGATATTTTAAATTCAGTGTATTGCTTTAATTCAATATATTACTTTTATTTTATTCATTTATTTATTTTTTTTATCAAAAGCCTTATTGAGAGACTAATTTCAAAGCCAACAAAAAATGTGCTCCAAATCTGGCTGATGGTGTATAGAAACATGACTTAACATGAGTTCATTTACAGTATCTAAAACAGCAACAACTTGAACAGCTTTACAGCTCAAATACCACACATTTGTGAATGAAACATTTACTATAAGTGCTTAAAACACACACACACACACACAACCTGCTCATTTCTGCTGGGATAGCTTTTTCCCCATAGACTTCCATTGCAAAGTGCTGGGAAAATGACTGTTATTCCTTTAAATATGTCTTTAAAAAATGATAACAGAGGAAATAAAATGCATTTTATTTCCTCTGTTATTAAGTCTTCCATAATTGGTTTAGGTCTGTCCAATAAGTGCGCATTAATAGTATTATAATACAGTTTATACTAAGAGTCCTGCTGTTTCTGTCAGTTTTGGGTCCTGTGAGGACAGAACAGGACATTTAGCTCTGGTTCTGGGAAACACTTCACCTCCAAACCTCCAATCCTGCTTAACTCAACAAAGCTTACGAAACCGAAAAGTTGTGTAAGGACACAATCTGCAACATCGTATGAAATAAGTTCAGTTGTGGTACATAAGAGCTCAACCGCACGGCCCATCCAGATACAATGTCCTGATAGCGTGTGTGATCTCAGCAGTACGGCTTCACAAAAGCTCAACTATGTGCAAAGACAACAGAGCCGTAAATGCTACAAGTAGCTCTGTCCAGTTGCTAAGCAAAAAAATGTCCCTTCACAGTTGGCTGATAACCAGCCAATCACATTCCTGCTTCCAAACGATTGTTACTAGTCAGATCTGGACGCAATGTTTGAAAAGAAGATGCCACAATGTAACATTTAGAAGATTTTCAGGAGACATGCCAACCCTTAATGAGGTCTCATTTGGAGTCTTGACTGTAATGAGCTTTAATTGGTTACATAAAAAGGTAGATTTGAGATTTGGGCAAATGAAGAACTGAAACAGGCTTTGTTATTGACTGATCTTGCTTACGTAAGAAATAGATTAGCTGCTTAGATTTGTTCAGCCCTGGTGCATGAGTACAATACTGGTGATAGAACTTTCCAGAACAAACTGTGTGCTGTTTTCTTCTTACTGTAGGTCTGAGGTAGTCACACTGAAGTGCAGCTAACTGCATTTAATATAATATAAATATATCTATTTAATAATTACCATGCAACTAAGTGCCCATAAACACTCATTTCACACAGTAAATATATTCTTTAAGGTATATTATAAGTACTGTGTACTTCTTTTTCTAAGTCCCGTGTCTGGACACAATGGCTTTTCAGAGGATCATGGGAAAGTGGGGTGGTGGTCAGCCAGCTTAGAAAATGACAAAGACAAACCCCACAATGGACAGCAATCTCTGCTGCGAGGCTAATTTAAAATGAAGGCCTAATTTCCTGTTTCAAAGCCAAACCGAAAATACAGGGCCCAGACAGACGTTCACTTTTCCACAAGCCACCGCAACTATCATAAAATATTTATGCAGGACATTCTAAAATTAAACATACACAAGGAATATAGATTGAGCTTGTCGTCCAGCATCCAGTGAGGGAGAGCCCTGAGGGGGTTGTTAGGACACACATGAGCAGTCTAAATATTGACCCTCATGTGTGCACAAAATCACCAAAAGAGAAGCCATTGATCTGGGATGAGGAAGATTCACTAACCTGTATCCTCTTCCTGTGTTGCAGTTCTCTGGCTTTTCCCAACAGTGCTGTTACTGTCAGCTACTTTAAAACGTAAACTATTTATAAATAAATAATATAAAAGTGGTAAATTAAATAAAGCTGAAAAATAACATATAGGCCTATAATAAATATTATAAAAAATATAAAAAATATAATTCTCTGTGAAATAAAAGTTTTTGTTGAAATATTAAAATTGTGAAAACTAAATAATAATAATAATTATAGTGATAAATAATACTAATACTAAAATGAAAGTTGTTTCTAAAAAATAATAAGAAAAGAAAAGAAAAGAAAGAAAAACTACAGCAATGTGCAACATTATGGCTATCATGAGTTTGTTTATCCCTCATCAGTTCCACTTCCAATTAACTTCTACTTTACGAAAACAAGCAGTGTAAAAATTCTCCAGAATATCTTGATTTTATTTATTTATTTTTAGTTTGTAGAACGTGAGTGAATAATGACATAATTTTCATTTTTAGGTGAGCTACAGGACGTTTTAATTTTGTCGTTTTTAATAAAAGTCATGAAAAAAGCAAAGAACCATAAATAACGGTCACATCTTTATTCTGCATTTGAAAAGAGATATCATGCCTGGATATATGGGCTGTTGCTAGCCACCCTAAACCAAACAACAAAAACACACACACACCACATAATTGAGAGTTTGAGGCAGTTTGAACCCTGCACTTAGATTTTAGTTTTATAGTGTGGATAACTCCCATTCCCCAGACACACACACACATTGTTTCCATTAGCTCAGAGTATCCTTGACAGTGCTGAAACCATGCATGTATTTCAGATCAATCCAGACCACAGTAAAAAGTGCAGACCTCTCATGAAGGTCGGAGAGGTGGCGAGTGAAGATTCTAAAACCTAGACATGCAGCGTCTGCTAAAATAGTTCATTAAACAGTGGATTTACAGTTGAGTTGTTTACCTTGTATCTGGGGTATGTAGGGCGCCAATAATTTCCCTCTTTTCTTTTCATAGCCTTTCTGTGTGATGTCACCTACAGAGAGAGAAAGAGAAACAAAGGGATTGTGATGAATCATGTATTCTGTGTTTGAAAAGCTGGCATCACATTGCTCAGCGTCAGCCCATCACCCTGGCACAGCAGGGCACAGAGAAAGTTCACCGGGCTGCCGGTGCCCGTAAACACCCAGCTGCCGTTTAGTAACCACAATACACTGCAAACTGGCTGCACACAGACATATTCCCAGAACAAATAAACATAACAGAGGCTTTCAATAGTCACTCATACCTGAGCTCATAATCCTAAACATTCTTGATTTATCAAAACAACCCTGATGAAAAGACAATACTGCGCTGCTATAATTACCTTAAAGGAAAAAACTTAAAAAAAAAAAAATAGGCTCATTCTCCAACCCAAAAATTGAGTTTTACCGTTTTAGAATCCATTGAGCCGATAAGCACTTTTAGCATTGCTTAGCATAGATCATTGAATCGGGTTAGACCAGAAGCATCTCATTAAGAGTTTCGATATTTTTCCTATTTTTGTGTCTTCTGTAGTTATATTATGTACTAAGAGTGACAGAAAATGAAAAGTTATTATGTTCCTAGCCGATATGACTAGGAACCATATTCTCATTCTGTCATAAAAATCAAGAAATTTTGCTGCTGTACTATGGCCGCACTAGGCGCAGTGATATCACGTAGCACCTGAAAACAGCCAGACACTAGAGCCTGACCGATAAGGATTTTAAAGGCCTATACCGATATGTGTTGTTTTTAAAATCCGATATTCTGATATCGGCTAATATTTGTCTTTTTATGTTCTTTTTTTTACATTTCAGAAACACGCAACAAAACATTAACACATTTCCCTAACATTAGTTATTTGTAGTTATTTATGCGTTTAAACTAACATAATATTAATTATAATTAATAATTTTAAATTTCTTGTTGTCACAACAGAACAGAGGAACATCAAAATCGATGAACTCAAATTTCCTTTAAGGAGCCTAATCTAAGTTACTTTTGTTCATAGAGCTATATACAATATACTGATTTGATTCAGAAATATGAAATCATATTTCATAATATCCAAGAAAACACTGCTTATACATATCTTGGAAGTGGAAGATTAAGGCTTGTTAGCGTTAATCTGGTTAACCAATCAACATCTGGACACATAAATGTGATTACATCAAATAAAATATAAAACCAATGAACTAGGGTTAATTAATACTTTTATTCAACAAGGATGATCAAAAGTAAAGGGTTTACATTGTTACAAAAGAATTGTTTTCAAAGTACTTCTCTTCTTTTGAATGTTTACTAATCAAAAGAATCTGGTCAAAATGCATAAATTTCCACAAAAATATTAAAAGTATTGCTGTTAAATGATTCATCAGGATAAATCGCGTCCAAAATAAAAGTTTTTGTTTGCATAATATATGCATGTGTTCTGTGTATATTTATTATGTATATAAGTACATGCATGTCCATATTTATATTTTTCTGAAATATGCACATACATGTGTGTATTTATATATGCATGATATACACACACATTCTTTATGTAAACAAAAACTTAGTTTGGATGCAATTAATCACGATTAATCATTTGACAGCACCAATAAAAATAAAATGAAAAGATCTACCAAAACCAAGCTCTTGAACGACAGTCTAGTATTCAACAGAAGAGAATTATAAAGCACGTACTAGTCTATAACAGACCTTCAAAACACCTAAACACATGAAGTGATTTTCCTCCTGTCTATTCTAGCGGCAGATATTGCTGACAGCAGTCTAGTGTAATACACACACAGGCCTAATTACAGGCTGTCTGAGACACATGCAATTTTAGAAACTACTGGAGATCTTTCCTATCAGTAATGCCACCACAATACCACACTTAAGTTACTCTTCAATCACATGAACGCTGAAAATCAAACATATGAGTTATAAAAACATACGAAAGCCAAATATAAAGCTGAAAACGGTCCCATTTGTGACTGTCATGGTCAGTGAGTGTTTTCTGATAGATGATCATTTGTGTGATGGGGTCAGAGTATATGGGATGTCTGACATTTATTATACCAAGCGCACAGCTGGGATTATTGACATGAAACCCACAATCAGACATTATAATGATAAAACAGGCCAAATAAGCATGAAATCAATGAACAACCCCAAGTGAACCGGCCAATCAGGTCACGTGGACTGGTTCGTAGGAGTATGACTGTGCTGTGGCTGTGAGAAAATCAAAGATGAGGATTGAAAATGAACACTGCTGAATGTGTCACACTGGTCCTGTTTGGGAATGCTGAAACACTGTGTCGGGATGCTTATTCCCTTGTTATCCTGCATCACCCTGCTTCCCTCCAAGATCCAAGCCTGTAAAGGAGCTTTTTCTCCTCCAACAAAAGCCATATTGATTCAGCGTGGAGGCCACGGCCCTGCTGACTGACACCACTAAAGAAAAGTAAGGCTCCCAAACAGTCCCTGACACATTCCCCTCCCCATGCCTTTCCCAGCCGTCCGGATAAGATGATAAAAACCTCCTCAGATCACCGAGAGGGGGGTGCTGGGAAAACATACCACTCAAACAGCTGGGTCGCCAATCAACACTGCTAACCTGCAGTTCACAACAACCCCTACACCCTATCATTTTACCTCAAGGATATGCCAAAGCTGACACCGAAAGCTAGAAACAAGACTCATCTCAGAGAAAGACTGATGGGTTTACAGACAAGCGGAATGACTGAGATTTTCAGCGGAGGTGTGATCAGCAGACACTGTCGCCAGTGTGTACAGATGCCCCTGAGTCACCATCAAGAGCTGAGAGGTTTACTGTCTCCAGAGCGAGATGTGGATCATGCAAACAATGCTCTACTGTAGCAGAGCTCAGGCAGCTGACCTGACGCATGCATTGTCTGCTCAAACACAGAGCGTGGTGCAACACACAATGGATGGCTATTCTCCTGCCTACACAACCTCTCTGAACTACCTCCTTCTGTTACAGGAGACCTCAGCTCATCCAGAACACAGTGATGAGCCACAGATTAGTAAAGATGGAGTATAAGTCCAGAATGCAGTGCTGAAAAACAGACACAATGCATCAATAGAAACATTATTGCCGATAAGTCAATTTTTCTAGTTAACCGATAAATGGCTTATGTAAAAAACACAAGTCTTAAAACTAAAATTAATCCGCTCATAATGATATGATCATAACTTTTTCCATGTTAAGGTGGATAACCGATAAATGGATAACCGATAAATTATAGGTGTGTAAATGTTCTGTCTATATACCAATACCAATAAATCAATATACCTTTTTCATGTTAAGGCTAATAACCCATAAGGGGCAGTTTCCCGAACAGGGTTTAAGACTAGTCCTAGATTGAAATAAATGTTAAGAGCTGTCTAAACTGGAAAAAGCTTGCACTGAGATATCTTAAAATACATTATAGCCATTGTTTGGTCTAAAAATGCTCACAGATAATGAATTTTTGTAAGACATGTTTCTAAAAATTCTTAAATGTACTAAATTATCAAATGTCAAGTCCTGGCTTAATCTAACTCCTATTTGGGAAACCGGCCCTAAATGTCTCGTAGTAAAATTTTAAGAACAACAACAACAGCAAAAACAATACTGGTAAGCCGATAATTTCATGTTAAGGCCATTAACCGATAAATATTAAAATTCTATATTATTTTGTCTAAATAAATAAAATCAGAATCTGGTACATTTATTTTTTTCATGTTAAGGCCAATAAATGAATAAAGTAAAATTTAATCTAAAATCGATTATTTTAAATGCTACAAGTTTAGGCATCACAACTTTATAATATAAAGTGTGAAATTTGGATATTCATTTTGAGAAACGCTTAGCTTTTAACAATCAACTTAAGTGAATGCTAACTTAAGTGACAATGGCAGAAGTAATATAAATGTAAAAAAGGGAAAATGGACATACTTAATTATATTAGTTAATTAGTCAGTATCAATGAATACCATTACATTTAAATTCTATACATGTATATATATAAATGTGTTCATTTAGCCACACTGATCAATAGAAAGCTGCTTGGTTTGAAAATGGATTCTACTTCATATATCCCTACTCTATTGACAATAGACTTGCCGAAATGTTGCTAATTTGACCATACATTCACATTAGCCACTGAGCATGTACATTACTATCGAAGAATGTATTTAGTAATCAAAAAAGATGTTTCTGTATCTGTAAATATTCTGGAGTATGTGAACACCTGGCCAATGATCAGAAGGAGCAGGAGCTTTGAGATTCTGTTGTGAAGATTCTGTTTTAAATGATGCTCTAGTTCAGAGCGCTTGAAGATAAAAGTCAAAGGTCAATGCTCTCTCCCTGTGTGTGCGGCCAATAAGAGGTGATGGTGGTATAGCTGGGGATCAGGTGCAGATCCATCCCACATCAAACCATAAGAATTGGTCATTAGCTGCTGACAGTCAGGTGGCCACAGCTGCCACACAGACACTCTCCAGCTCATTTATATCTGCTGAACTGAGCTGTGTGAATGCAGAGGTGAGACTTCAAAGATCAACCTAAGAGGAGGAGTGTGCTGTGCCTCACAGAATCAACTGGGAAGGTACCAACTGATCATTAGTGTACATTAAGTTAAAAAGTAAATACTTATACATAATGCTTGTACATTTGTGCTGGCTTTTAGAAAAAACAAATACATATCACAGTTGGATTATATCAAGAATTCTGTCTGCACTCTTTATGCTAATTCTGTGAAGAACTGGAGAATTTTACACTAATAGCTCAAATTTGATCAGTGCACCCCTATGATATACAGTGTCCAACCCAAAAATGCCTCTTTCTTTTGCTATACATCATCATTATCATCATCATCATTACTGTGACTACTGTCTTTTGCCCATCACTCACTATTTCAAATTGTCCTCTCTGTCTTGACTCTCCATCTCCATAAAGTTTTCACCACACACCAGACGTGTATTTATGTGCATTCCTCTCACAGACTGACCCAGATTTCTGTCCAGAGGAATAATTTCTCATTCTGCTCGGAATGAGAGACTCTGGCACTCGCTGGCTCTCATTTACAGGTGCCACTCCTTCTTGCCCTGGTGACAAATGGGCTTCTGAGCAGCTACAAACCTCCCAGCACTCTCCCCCATGCTTCAGATGACTCTAATTGACTGATAGCTATTGAACAATTGAGTAACTTCCTATTTCCAGTGGTTACAGGTCATTCCAAACAGTTACGTGTCCAGATTCAAGGTATCTTTTTTATACTTTCTTCAAAGGCTGAAATACACTACACAGGTTACACACATTTTAGCAGCCTAGACGAGCCCAAACCAAGTGTGCGACTGGCACAGACTCCAGTTTTTTAGTTTCAGACTATGATTACATCCAGTTTGAGGATATCAAACATGATATTTTGTCTCTGAACATGTTTGAGGCGCATGAGTTTGTTGTGTTTGTAATAGGAAGTGATCCTCAGTAATTTAGTGTTAGTGATGCCAGGTTTTTCTCTGTAACCATTTACAACGTTGGCAAGTGTATGATGCCTGGTGTTTTAAAATCTGTTCACATTTTAAAGTCTTTCTGAAACTGTTATTATGGTCTCTATTTGTTTAGTTTTTTTATGCTGTAAAATTTTGTATGAAAAACATGGGTCAAAGACGAAAAAGGGTTTAAGCATACAAACAATAAGTGTAATACTGCTTTAAATTGTTGTTGTTTTTCCCATTAAAATTAAAAAGACTTCTGTTTAACATAATAGCAACTTAGTTTTTGGATTTTTTAAGTAAAAAATAAATACCATACATTTCCCCCTGATTTATAGAAGACACAGACTAACATGTAATTTAGTGTAATTCAACAAAAATCTATTTATGACATATTAAAAACTACTGTATATATTATATATATTTTAATTTGCCACTATCCAAAATTTTTGCCCATTTGTCAGTATTTTTCTTTTTTAATAATATAAAACTTGATCAAATGTAAAATGCTCATTTATGATTGTTTTATATATTTAATTTTTTTTGTCTTACAGAAGTATTGTGTTGCACTGACAATGTAACATTATTTAAACCAATTAGTTACCAATAGTCTTTGACTTGTTATTCTCCAAAAAAACATATTTGAAACCCTCAAAGTAAACACTTTACTCAAATTTAATGTACTTTCTATGAACATAAAATCACTTTTTGTTCATTTCTTTTTATGCTGACATCTTTGACCAAAATGTAAAAGTAAACAAATGCTGAAATTTAACTTTTGACAAAATGTCATACTTCTTGAATTGTGTCACTAGCTGTTACTTGGTGAAGAGCTTTTTTCCCTGTGTACCACAAAAATGACATGCTTCAAGTTTAAAATGCTGCACTAAAAAATGAGAAGAAACTCTGTTAAACGCATTAATCATTATTGTATGTTTATGCTTCAGAGGAAATTCCAGAAGCTTTGCTTAATCCACAATAAGAATATGCTGCTTTGAAAGGCGTGCACACACACACACACAAGCACAAACCCCACACAAACCAGCACAGGTGCACATATTTTAAACAGAGCTCTCACCAGACGCACAAGTTTCATCTCCCGATGCCTGCAATCATCCCTAGTGTCTTCTGCTGCGCTGCTGCGGTCTCTGTGAGCACCGCCGGTGCAGCCCTATCACTTTAAACAGCCCCTACCCCACCATCTGATAGAGCCTGGGACCCCCTGGGAACAAATGGGAGGGGCCGGGCGATTAGGCAGCGTTTAGACATGGACCATCACTATGGAAGCAGGGAGCTGCTCATGTCTGCATTCAGTCTATTCCAATCACATATAGTCTCAGAGATGGTATCTGCGTGACAAATCTCCACCGTAAAATAAACAGAAGACCCAGGATCTGTTAATAATGATGCAGTAAACTAAACAACAAAAGCTTTCTGGCTCAAAACAAGCTTCATCATTTTGACAGTTTTGTCAACAACAAATGCAAGTGATGCATGTATAGTTTCATCTTCAGTTTCATCATTGTATGCATGGTCATTCATTCGTTAATACACTCATTTATTCATTCGTTTTAAATAAACTTTGCACCAAGGAGGTACTAAATATAAATATGACTCTTCTTAAATAAATAAATAAGCAATCAGGCAAGCTAAGAACAATGTCTTTGCAAAATAAACTAATAAAATGTGCAACAAAGCTAATATTTTTAGCAAAGATTAAATTAAAAAAAGCAATTCAAGAAGCCAACAATACTTGTAATACAATGTGGCATTGTATATTAAGAATATTGTTGTTCCTCTTCATTCATTCTTAAAAAATCTCTTCAAACTTCAGTACATTTGACTTTTTATGTGTAAGAAAGAATCTCACGCTTGGAACATGTACATAAATATGCTTCTTGTCCTTTAAACGCATACACACATTTAATATTTACCCGGTATATCGTTCACAAAAAATAAATTAAAAAATAACATAATGCTATTTAAATTAAAAGTAAAAAAAATCTCTTTAAGCTCTAGTCTATTAGTGTTTTTACAATTAATGTGTGAGGAAGAGGAGATGAGAGACAAATCTCACCCTCGTTCTCACCACCATCCCCCAAAACTCCCTCTCTCTCTATCACACACACACACACACACACACACACAGTCTTTAACAGGATCCAGTGTCCACACAGTGCAGCTTAAATCCCCGAACCGCTGCATCTTCACAGAACACCAGAATCACCTCAAGCAGCATGACACGAGGTGAACACAATGTTGAGAAAAAGCCATCAAAAA
Organism: Enteromius afrohamiltoni; assembly: GCA_034779775.1. NCBI lineage: Eukaryota > Metazoa > Chordata > Actinopteri > Cypriniformes > Cyprinidae > Enteromius > Enteromius afrohamiltoni. Next base: position 1,964,086 of record JAUYWG010000042.1, read on the forward strand.
CTGATTTCCAGACAATAATGAGCCACACCTCTCTCCCATCTGATGCCCGCTGCACCCGTTTCTCCCTGCTGCCATACATTACGTCTGTGCCAGCCTGCATGATCGCTGCCAAACCCAGCCATTACTGCAGTCTACAAAAACTTGACAGGAAACATAATTGTTCTTGTGAATGAGTCAAAGACCCCTGCAAGCATAGCGTAACCATGACTAATTATGAACTTGATTTAAAAAAAAAGAAGCCCTGCATTCCTTAATCATGAAACAGCTACTAATCTAAAATTCAGCGCCCATTTTTTTCATGGACAGAAAAATCCTAAATGAGATCTCGACTGTTTCTCCAAAACAGTAATGAGATTAAATGGAGAGCAAACAGAGATCATCTTACCTCTCAGGCTTTTCCAGTTAAAGAGACCCCTGTGATCTCACATGTGTCCTCTAGAGTTTCAAAAGAGAACTCTAAAGTGTCTCGAACTGTGCTCAAGTCAATTCAATATAACCTCGGATATATGCAAAATTATCTGTGCTTTGTGAGCCACATTCAGCCTCAGTGCACTTGCATTGTAAGCCTCATGTCTGTCTTCCCAATTTCAGGATAAAAATAAAGCTGTTAGCTGAATGAAACACAACTGAGAACACAAGTCACAGGAAGCAAACGTGCCTACAATTAAATAATAATGATAATAATTATCCTGAAAGTAATGACATAAAAATGTAACTTAATTTTTATCCTAAACGCATGTATTAATATCAACTAAACTCATTTTAAATCAGATTTTAAAAAGTTACAAATACGCTGTACAAAATGATTTTGTTGAAAGATCATTGGAGTAGCTTTGTTTTTTTATAACATTTCAGCATTTCTTTTACATTTATTCATTTAGCACATGCTTAGTGATCCACTACCTTGCAAATGAGAAATTTAACAAGCATTTGCAATTCCATGTGAACTTTGCAACAACTTCTGAATAGCAGTTTCCAACTAGCATTGTTTTAGTGCAGTTCTTCAAGTTAACAACGGCAAGTCACCGCTTTTTACAGCGCGTCAAAGTTTCCCGTCATCACCCACTTACCGCTCGATCAGCACATCTCTCCGGCGCAGGTGTGAGAAAACTCTTCAGGAGAGCCGTCTGACACTCTTACAGAAGCAGAAAGCGGCGCAGGGTTTATTTTCTGGGCTCTGGAGGTCTGTCTGTGTCTCTGTGTGTCTGTCTGGCAGCAGGGCAGCCAAACCACACAGTGGAGTCAGCAGCAGTGACGGAGCACGTGCCCACAACTCATCCAACCACGCAAGCTCTGCTGAGTCCCGTCAACTTCAGAAGCAGAGCTCCACGCTGAGGTCACACCGGGTTGGATGACACCATCGGGACGCAAAGTCAGGCGCTTGAGGTTTGGAAAAGCTCTTTGTTTCCTCTCTAAGAGAAATGTGGAAACCTTTGCTGTCTCTATCTGTCTCTCGCACACATTTCCTCCCGTCTGTCCTCCTCCCCCCAAACCTCAGCCCTCTCGCTCCTCTTGTTCCTCTATCACCCCTCCCCTCCTCTCATCCCAGGTCTGCACACAGAGCCCAGCCAGGCTGACGGATTAGAGCGTAAAAAACACTCCAACCCCCACCACCCTAACACACTTGCACAAATAAAGCTTCTTCAGAGGATCTCTGCAGCACCTCAGCATCAGCAATGAAGAATAAGGCTCTAGAGTCATATACTCCTCAGATACTTACTCTAGATGAGCGGAGTGATTTCTGGGTTACTTAAAAGAAAAGTATATACCCAACTTTTGTTTGACGTCTTATAACATTTGAGAATTTGAAGCGCTTTGAAGAATGTCTGAGCTGCTCGTTATGAGATAAATGAAAGTGAATGCATTTGAATGATGCTAATGAATGATAAAAGCACCAAAATAAAATATAAAGAGTTTTTACTTGACTTTAATTTTATTCTATTTGATCATTGATGTTTTATTCTGCTTTATTATAAGTTTAGCAGCAAATGTTTGTTGTTATTCATTCTTTTTTATTATTTTATTTGTCATTTTGTCTTCCCTCTGCAAAGTGCATTGAGAAGCAACTTTAAAGGCACTATATAAAAATGCTAAGTATGTTTGCACACTGAAAATCTTAAATATATGGCATCGACATTAAATATATGCATCAAAAATGGCATTTTGCATCACTGATGTGCCATATGTGAGTATATGTGAATGCAAATGAGATTAATAGAACTTGCAATGAACATCACATGACTTTCTGGAGCTTGACAACAGCTGTCCTCAATTATTGTATAGATAAGAACATGAACACTTTTCAATACATGCCATTTTGTGCTCCCTGAAAGAGCATCACAGGGTTTGAAATGACATGAAGACTAATTTATGACAGAATTTTTATTTTTATATTAGTTTTTCATTTAAAAGAGCAGCGCATCTAGCTTTTAGAAGAAGAACTAGAGCATAAAAAGTTCTTTATGAGATTATTAGCTTCTACAATGCTTCCTATCAGGCTCCGAAACACTTTTTTCTTTCCGAATCCATTATTTACATATAAACATACTCAGCTACATAACAAGCCTTCACATAACACGTAGATAACACACCTGTCAAGTCATAAAGCCGTTCAACACACTGCATTCATTGACTTTGCAGTCAGTGTCAGCACCCCTGTTAGTGAAGAGTCCCAGAGCCGAGGAGACTATTGACCCTCTGGTGACACTGTGACATTGTGTGATCTTGTTAGGGAGAGAAAGAGAGCAGTGTTCTCCTATCTGTTTTAGTGACCACTGCCCAACGGAGGAGGATACCAGAGATACTGGAAACACAGAAAGCTAAATGTGACGTGTCACATGCTGTTTCAAAGAACATATATCACAAGCTCAAGATGTTGTTCATTCAGTCGCTGTACAAAATGTATACAACAAAAGATTGATCTTTTTAGTTGAGTCACTGAGCAAGGGCTCTTTGAGATGGTTCTTTGTGGCCAAACATAATCATTAAGTCTTAAGTCTTTAAACACACAAAGCCATATTTCCGTCTAATCTTCTCAGTCAAAGCGTGAAACACAAGTGCTAGATCCTTCCTAAAGCGGGCGCACTGTCTAATTGCACACACACAAATACACACCCTGAAGCATAAACACAGTGTAGGCGCCAACGGCTAATCAGCTTTAACAAGCTTCAGCGAGAAGAATCAAGCCGTACACGGGATCTGCAGATGGTGCATCATACGGATCATTTCCATGCTGAGGTATTCACAGTCGCTTAGTATGGAGCTTTTAAGCAATGACATGCACTTATGGAAAATCGCAAGAGTAAAAATTTGCGTCAATAATTTAACATTTTGCAGAGTTTGACAACAGCTGGGAAAATTACTGTGATTTCATCAGAAAAAAAAAGGAAAGACTGAATTATGAATTGGCTCTTTTTAATGAGTCAGTTGCAATATTCGCAAACATGGTTTGAATCATTACTGAGTTTTGTGATGTATAATTGTGTCGAGTAAGTCATTTTTTTTAAAGAAAGCAATGCTTTTATTGAGCTAGGGTGCTTTAAATTCATCAGAACTGACAAAAAGAGTTCTACTTCAAACAGCTGATGATGATCTTTTGAACTTTCTGTTCAAAGAATCCAAATCAAAAAGAAAAAGCATCATGGTTTCCACTGAAATATTAATTGGCAGCGCTTTAGCTATTGATAATAATAAGACATGTTTCTTATGTGACACTGAAGACTGGAGAAATTATGCTAAAAATGCAGCCTTGATTAAAGCAATAAAAACAATCATTTTAAATTGTTACAATATTTCGCAAAAATTACTATTTTAAACCCAAAACTCTTAAACAGTACAATTGGGAGTTTTCTGTAAAAAAAAGTTGGTTATTAGTTTCACAAAACGCGCTGTCGCTGCGATGAAGCGTAACGCGTGTTTTTCCAGTGGGCATGGAGGACACGGAGGCAGGACTTAACTGAATAAACATTTAATGAAAATACAAGGAGATCTGAACAAAACTCACAGGACCAACCACAAACATACAGCAACGTGAAGAAACCTCAACGACTGACATTCGAACAAGACATGGGGCATGGACTTTATACAAAGACTAATTAAACACGCCTGGACAAAACTGGCTGGACATGAATGAACATTGATGAGGAAGGCGGGGTTACAAATGAGGAGTAGACACGAGGGAGCTGACAGGTAAATAAACGGACACACAGATTCACATGGCACAAGATACAACAACACAGAACTCACGATCGCTGGAGTGTGATCCAGAGACCAACCTGACACACCAGCTAGATTGTGACAATTGGTAAGTAAACATTGTAATATAAAACTTGTAATATACTGTAAATATTAATATATAAATCACACAAACGCAATTAATGCTGAATACAACCCTTATAAATGTAAAAAAGCAGTAATCTTTATAGTAAAATGACCGTTCATCACAACTGTGAACAAGCTACAATACATTCAATGAACTAAAGCTCTTCACAACAACCATCTTCACTAAACGATTTTGTAATTTGAAAACTAAAAGTGTCACTTAAACGGCTTGATGCAGTAAGATAAACCACCAGTTGTATAAGCAGCAGGTGCAGCCTCTACGGTACAGAACACACCGATGACAGTCTATAACACCAGCGCATTTGATTATAATGTCACTCCAGTGAAAACAGGAAGTGTGTTTGATTCCTGAGGGAAAGCTATCAGCCACCAGCCCCTTTAATGAATAGCTGAACAGCAATTAGGCAACATTAAGGCCGATATACACAAAGGACGGCGAGAGGAGGAATTCACACAAAAGGAAGCCAATGGTTCACTCGGAAAGTGAGAGATAAAGAGAAAGCAAAGAAAGAGGGGGAATAGACCTTCTCACCCAGGATCATTTATCCTCACCACTTCACGACACGTCTGCGCCCTTTAACTCTATCCACAGAGACATCGACATTTACAAGACGTGCCGCAGAGATGCAATCAGCAATACAAATGGGTCGTCTCTCATGCACGGCAAACACACAGTTCTGTGAATAAGACACTGATTATGCTCTGCATATGAATTCCAGCTATTCCTGATGGTTTCCCTCACGGTGAAAATCTTTAAAGTATGCAAATGAGGGTGAGCGTTAGAAACAGAATTTGGGGTTGAGAGACAGGAAGGTAAGAACATAAGAGGAGAAAACAGCCAAAAGGAAGCAGAGATGGAAAGGGAGCGGGATTTACCCCAGCAGACAGGGATTGTAAGATAAAAAGAGGGAAAGAAAGAGGGGAAGAGGGAGGCAGGAAGAGGGGGAGGGCTTTCACCCCCCCGCCTCTCATTAACTTCCTCTCTGTCTTTCTCTCGTTTGCTATACGAATAATTAGGGCGTTTACACTGAAGGGGAGACGGGTGCTGGGATTGCTGTCACGCTGGGGAACACGGAAGAGGAGCAGCCATCCAACACACACACACAGGCCAGAAACACCCATGGGCTGCTTTTCAATAATAAAAAAATTGACATTTTAAAAACATTTTGTGTTAATGATTGGTTATTTGCAGAATATCAAAGCCAGATAAGGCCTGGCAAGAGCCACACAATTAACATCAGTCTTTTACAATACATGTCTCTGCCTTCTTTTTTGCTTACAATTCAACTCAAATGTCCAGCTGAAATGACCGCTAGTGGCATCAAAACACCAACGACTTTCAATTATTTTTACATTTATATGATTACAGGGACATATTATTTATTAAGACTTGTTTTATGCAGTTCCTTGTAAAACTGCACAAGAATATTTCCACCATATAGTTTGTAAACTAATATTTTGGCACTTGTATTAAATAGCCTTATGTATCGGTTTTCTGATGTCAAGTCAAGCTTTATTGTCATTCTGCTGTATGTGTGGACATATGGTGGAATGAAATCGCAGGACCACGGTGCTACATACTAGTTACACATAGATAAACATACAGCAATGCAAGCATAGGAAGAACAAGAGAGCTATACAACAACCATCTGACTATACTATATACTATAATGTACTGTAGTAAGCTTGCTCAGTAGCTCACCTGGTAGTATTGTTAAACATGAATCATGATAAAAAAGATTAAAGTCTTATAAAAGCAGGCTAAAACTGCTTCAGAAAATACTTCTTGTTTTTAATTGCATGGCACACTTGCTTTTGTTAAAGGCACAGTTCCCTCAAATAAAAATACTGTCATTCATTTCTCACCCTCTTGTCGTTCCAAACCTGTAAGACCTTCGTTCCTCTTCTGAAAACAAATTAAGATATGTCTGATGAATTCTGTGAGCTCTCTGACCCTTCCCACAGACAGATCAACACAATCAAGGCTCAGAAACTTAGCAAGGAGATCCAAGTGACATCAGTGGGTGAACTGATCAGTGGGTTTTGGGTGAACTTTCTCTTTAACACTATCAGTTAGTTAATAACAGAGCATTAATCTTTTAGCGTCATTCACGGGCTTTTCATTTCTAAACTGGCATGATGCTTAACACAACCAGTGTTATGAAACACTGCCAGATTCACGTTCATTTGTTATGTACTGAGCGTGTCACTCATTAAACATTTCACTTCGAAAATGAAAATAAATATCTTTATCTCAAGTTGCTTGCTTGCGAAACAAATGCTAAAAGAAAACACATATATACTATATATATACCAGAGTAATATAATGTGACATACAATGTGTAATATATTATACATGTTAAGATTTAAATACACAATATCATCTCTATTCTGGCACCAAACAGAGTACCAATAAAAGTCAGTAAAATGGCTCAGTTAGGGAAAATCCGATAGATTCTGCATTTTGCATGACAGTTCAAATCTGTGCACACGGACTCCTGAAAACTGCACAAATCTGGCCAATGTGATTAGAGCTTGTCAGATCAAGCTCTTGCCATTCGTGTGTGTAATGAGCATCAGACTGAGCTAAATTGGGTGTGTTGTCTGGAGCTGAGACTAGAAATAATGTCATTCCATCTTAACAACAAATGACAAAAACAGACCCAGACCAGACTGAGGCCAGTTGAATTAAATACAGTTCACGCCATACCAGACAACACACACATGCTTGACAGGCTCAGAAAGCTCAGGAGACTCCAGATTACTGAGATTACAGTGCTGTTAAACACATTTACAGACATAGGCTACAATGCCTTTCATTCGATAAAAGACTTAAATGGTTTATTGCTCTTGAACATAAAGATATGTCATATGTCAAAGATTTCATCCACCATGATTAATTATACATTTTCTGGTTTGATTTTAATGCACACAGACTCTGAATCCTTCAGTTAGCGAACTGTTAGCATGCGGCTCACTAAATCCTTTTGGGTCTTTTCACAGGAAACAAGTTTAGGTTTTAAAACTGCCACGAAGCAGTAAGTAAACAGCAGTGACCTGTAAATTTAAACTATGATAGGTCACGTCAATCATGAGTGAAGGTGGCATATAGCAGTAACAGCAGCTAAGTGTTAGCATGCGTTAATATGCAAGATGAGTGCTTTGTATTGTGTTGTTGTGTCTGTGTCGTGTTTTACCGGTCACAAAAGCATTAAAACCCTAAAACTGAAAATAAATGGACCAAGCGGCTCTATGAAAGTGAATTATCATATGAATGGCCACTTTTGCTCTGTCTGAATGGGTGATTTGGGTGGGACTCTCTCGTAAGGCCTGAGGAGCGTTTGCAGCTCAGCGCTGAAATTAAACACCAAACATCTCCAGAGGACACCATACAAATCCATTTAATAGCTGTGGACACACACACTGTGTCAATAGAGCTTACACGAAAGATGCAGACCATGTGACACTGTCTGTGTTTTTAGCTATTATGCAGTATTTAGCACATACTTCCCATCTCATACAATATTATCTTCCTTGTGATTTGTTTACCCTTGTGAAAAAGAAGTGCATTCATTTTAATTACTGAAAGCGTTCTTGTAGTGTACTTTCAAATGTACAAGTATATTTTCAAAAACTGTACTTACAGATAAAATGAATGAAATAAAAAGCCACTTGCAGAATATCTGCACTTTGTAATGATTTCAAATTAAAAGTTTCACTCTAAAGCATGTTTAAAAGAATTGATCAATCAGCTTTAATAACAGTTTGTCATATATTAAAGCATACTTCTATTGATATGTTGCATATTAAAGCATGTACATAGTTGTCAGTAAAATGGCAATAGCATTTGTAAGACAATATAATTATGAAATTACAAATGCATTTCATCACAAATGTATACTACATTACATTTTATTTAATTGCAATCAACATGTAAAATTTCCAAAATCTTTGCATTCAGTTCCAGCTTAATTTTAAATTAGATTATTTTTGTATTAAGTACTCTATGTTAAGGTGTACTTCTTTTTCACAAAGGTGAAATGTCAGATGTGTTATAGACATTTTCTGAAACCAGTGTAAACACAAAGAATGAAGGTGCCCAATAAAATAGCTTCTCATCTAAATAGAAAGATAACAATGATTGATCTGAGAGAGAGCAGTAATTGCATAGATGAAACCAGCACAATATAGATGCTTGATCCTATTTAGGAGGCTTCAGCTCGTATTCAAATAAGCGTCTAAGCTCACCTCTACAATTGAGACTGATTAAACAAAACAGAAGTGACTGCAGAAAGACAGAGGTGAGTGATATGTAATATTAGTAAGAGCTAATGATATGTACTGTACAGGTGAGTTGAAATGCAGCAGAACGCAGGTGCTAACATGTAGCCAGGTGTGTATGACTGATTCACAGAACACACACACACACACACACACACACATGCAGCTGCTCTGCCATGTGACAGGCTGGGCTCACCAGGTTTGGGGCAGGAAGACCACCAGCCTGCACCCCACTACCATCTGTTTGAACAACACACACAGGAACTGCCCACACTGAGAGGGGGCTACACACACATTCACAAAACGGAGGGTGCATCTCTACTTCCTTCTACTGTAAAAAAAGTGAAGCCAAAATGTCCTAGAAATAGCCATTCTCATCTTACAACGATGTCTTTTGGGACCAAATTTCAAGAACTTACTAGAAAGGTGAATGCTTGAGCAGATCAGTGTAACAAGAACAACCTAAAAGGACAGATCCCATCTTTGGAAAAGAAAAATATTTTAAGAGTAATCTGATTTAAACGAGTCCTATTTGTTTAAATGGCGAGGGCGGAGTTTATGACAATCTACATGTTCTGGATTTACTTTTTCTGCAGCATGAAAATTACTTCAAAATAAGTAGTAGTTTAAAATAAGTCAAGTACTCAACACACGCAGCCTTGGTGTAAAGACACATTAGCACAAACCAACAAACATCATACATCTTGGAGCAATTGGTTTTAGCACATATACTACCGTCAAAAAGTTTGGGGGCGGAGACACTTCATTACCTCTTATACCCAAGGCAGCATTTATTTAATCAGAAATACAGTTTAAAATATTACAAAATTAATAATAATAATAATAACTCAATATATAAATAACTTTAATAATATTATTGTAATTATTATTGACTATAATAATAATAATAATAATAGTACTTAATATATAAATAACTGTTTTGTATTATTTCTGTAATGCAAATCTGAATTTTCAGCATCATTACTCCGGTCTTCAGTGTCACATGATCCTTCGGAAATCACATCATTTATTAAACAAAAAAACAAATAAATAAATATCAGTACTAAAAAGAGAACTTTTTCATTTTTGGGGGAAAACCCCAAGTATTTTACAAATACTCTACCCTGTATGACACTCTTCAGTTTTAAAATGAGGGACCGTTAGTGGAAGTGAACTGCTGTGACCTCAGCATCTGCCTCAGAGGGAATATGATCCACAAACACACAAAACCCCTCGACCCTCTCTCACTCCAGCTCTTCATCTGTTCCTCACAATCCCTCTATTTTCCACACTGTCTCTTCCGCTCCCAAATTCCTAAAAACAAATCACTCTTTAATGTGTTTGCAGTGTGGTGGAGGTCAGAGGAAACACACTATGTGTGTGTGTGTGTGTCTGTCACTGAAAACAATAGCAGCACTGAGCAATGACTACAGGAAGAACTGATTCATCCCCCTGCCAAATTACACAGAGATAGCATCAGACAAATTTTAATAGCTGCAGCTTTGAAGTATCTTTTATCACATATGTTCTGTTCCAAAACCTAACGAATTTCCTATCCAAGTAGCATTTACAGATCCCAACATGAAGGTGGTTCCAAAAAGTAGCCAACTTCATGCTGCTTCCTCAGAGAGCTTGTTTTGGCAAAATTCTAATGTAGCGCCACTTGTATCCTGTGTGGCGAATCTAACCTCATAATGCAGCGGTTTTCTAATATTTCGATGCCCTCCAAATATAAAGCTTCCCTTGAGAGAGTCCTCTTCCTAAAATATAACAGCAGCTATGTATATGTTTATCTATGAAGACATTATAATACTGAAGAACGGGGGAGAGTGTAATAATTACATCGAAAAAAGCTATTGATACTGTGAGAAAAGTTATGAGTATTTGTAATAATGATGCTGAAAAAAGTTTATATCTCACCAAGTTCACATAATCTTTTTTATCTTATCTGTCAAAAGAGCTAAATAATTTGATCTTAATCCAATGATTCCAACAGCAGTCAATTTTATATTTCATTGTATATGTATTTTATGAGGGTTTGGGGTGGAAGAGATACAGTACACCGTAAAAAATGACTGATTGTAATGGTAAAAAACTGTGAAAGTTTGTCAAATTTACAGGAAAAAAACGTAAACTGACATTTCCAGAATTTGATGTTTTTCTTTGAAATCTTTCTTCTTTGTTTTTTCTTATCAGTTATGTTTATTGGGATTGTATGTTACATGTAATGGTGTTAAATTAATGTTTTTTGCATATTTCAGTTTAATGAGTCTCACCATGACACTGAGCACATTCTATATATGTTCATATTTAAAAGCTGCTTGTGATGGGCTTTGGTTCATCACGTGACTTTCTCATCATCACCTGCATTTAGTGCTTATCAGTGTATTTCAAAGCTAAAAAAATGTCAGTACTTTAATAGCTTGGTTAATTAAATTACGGTATTTAACTGTAAATTTACCTTGTGAAACCTAAAACGTTGTTACCGTATTTTTTACGGGTGAATTCCAGCAACAACAGCTGCCAGGTTTTTTCCCTGTAAATTTTATGGATTTGTCTTCTGCCTTATTGGTAGTTTAATGTTTTCTTTTTATTCTATTCTATTTATTTTTTTACTTATTTATTTGCTTGTTTGATTGATCAGTTAGTTTTGTATTTAGTTTTGGTTGACGATACTCCTTGAGAGGCTCCGTAATTTCTAAAACCATTTTGGAATCAGTTTGGAATCACGACTGTGAGCATCATTTGTGTGTTGAGCAGAAATGCTTCTCATGTAGAGCGTCCCAAATCAGTCACTCATGAGGTTTCATCCCGGTTAAGATGCAGCCTTAAGTTTTATCTCACTAGGTCTCGGAAAAAAAAGACCAGATCTATCAAAAACACCCGAGACACAAAAAGTTGATTGTGCTGTATTAACATCTCTCCCTGCATTACCCACAGTCCTCCACTCCTCTTTCCTGCTGGACGGACACAGCAGAGATATATCTACAGCCGGCAGCGGTGCTGCTTCTCAGCAGATGGACTGTCTCAGCCTAACACCTTTCCTCTGGCTACTGAGCACGCTCTGTGGCCTATCAATAATTCAGAAGCTGGGTGAAGTGGTGGCTCGGAGGTCCCTCAGTGGCTAATATTCATAAGCAAGGGCTTGATTAAAATTTAACACCTTAAAGTCTTGGTCAAAAACCAAAAAGTGCACACATGCCTGCTCTTAGACTGAGGAGACCACAGCTCAACATGCTTAAAATATATACTGTATACTCAAAAGAGTGTGGATCACACACTTAAAACAAACCCCAGAGACAGGAAGAGTAGCCTTGCTGGATTATGATCAATAGCTTTTGAAATAGTACAACAAGAAACACTTCAAACTGTAACATTTAACCTTGAGCAATATAGCAATGAACTAACTCTTAACAATAAAGGTATGGAAAAGGGGTTTCCCGATTTTGGTGAACAGTGAGCAGTTATTAAAATACATTTTCCTTGTTTCCAGTTAAAGTAGCTGAAATGTTTCTGAATGAACTTATTGTATATTAAATCACAGTGAATTACAATATCTCTGTCAATGCCCACACTCTTTAATGTTAATTGATTATTTCAGTAAGTGTACTGTATATTCACACTGGAAATCAATGAAAGGTCAAGTATAAGGTTATTGTACATGACTGCAGTGCAGTGTGATTCAGCTGCATACTCTGCACAATTTGTTAAATGCACTACCCAGTAAAACAGGCACACAGAAAATCTACGTACTCTAAGCTACAAATCTGCTTACTACTTAGTATGCCATTTCAAACATGCTCAACCTTTTTGCATTGCAACAGCAAAGCCATTTCTGTTAACAATCAGTTACCAGACTTATACACTAGACTAATGTGTGTGTGTGTGTGTGTGGTAGCTCATTAAGGGCTGATCCATCTTGTCACACAGCTGTTTCATAAACCTCGATACCCTGCTGAGACAGACCAGTCTTTGCTGCTAATGACTCAACACACACACACACACACACACACACATAAACCGCTCTCACACACATGCTGATGTGGGAGGTCTGCCCCCAGTGTGTCCAAAAATCAAAGCGTATATCAGCTACCGGCTTCTTCCGCTGGCATGTTCGAAAACCCCAACACTTCTCTAGCCTAAAAATGAGTCAGCCACACAATATTTGTACGACACCTATATGCTATGAAACCTTGATAATAACATTATCAATAGATGGCACCAGAGTGCCACAGAGCTGAGGACATACCACGCCTCTCCCTGCTCTATCTTTCCTTCTGTCTCCTTCTCCACCCTTGTGCTGTGACTCACTCATTCACAAACACACCTGAACGAGCCGGTACCAAAACAGGGTCGATAGCTAACCTGAAACAGCTTGTAGTAAACAGTTTAAGACTGATCAAAGCTTCCTTCTGAGGCAGAGACATTTAAAACAGAGCACTTATACCTTATAATGACACAAACTGATAACACTGTTATATGCAGGCACCCGCATAGGCATCTCATTACAAAAGACAGTATGTAGTTGGATTAGGATAGGGGACTAGCTTTAAAACTTAAAAAAAAAAAAAAAGTAAATAATATGCATAGAATATGTAATGTTTTCAGACACATAATTGCACATAATTCAATTAAATTTTCTAAAATATATTAGACATTTAACACACTTACTGCAAGTAGGATTGAAGAACACCTTTATTCATACATAATTGCATAACAGCATTGGTTAAAGCATGCATTTATGGTCCACTAAAATATATTTTATATATATGTGAGGTATATTGAAGCTTGTATTTCATGTAATTAAATTAGTGCAGTCAAACTATTAATAAAACAAAAGTTTTTGTTCACATAATATATCTGCGTTTGCTGTGTGTATTTATTATTTATATATAAATACAAACACATGAATGTATATATTTTTTAAAAATCCTTTATGTTTATATATTACATTTATTTTAAATGAATGTAATCTCTACAGTACATTCTAATACGTGTAAATACTTTCAGATGTAATGTTGCATGTGTGTCTTTATATATACACATAATACATTTACTGTACACATATATTATGTAAATGCAAAATGCTATTTTTGGATGTGATTAATCGCAATTAATCATTTGATGGCACTAATTTAAATGTATTTGTAATCATCTTAATTTGAGTTTATTGCATTAAAAAGTCATGAAACCGTATTCATTTTAAGTACACTTAAGTGAACCTTTAATTAATATTATCTATTACATGCGTTATGTAATTTTAAGTACAGAAGTATTTATATATGCTTAAGAATTTTATACTGTTTAAGTATACTGCATCTCACAAACACAAACAAACAGAAAACAGACACAGTTACAGTCCTCTCAAGTCAAAATAGAAGATTTGCATGATTTTGATTTGGATGATTCAACACGCAGCTGTCATTAGTCAAGGCATTACATTCATATTGCAAATTGCTCCCAGGCAAAAAAAAAGTAAGTCAAAGTCAACACAATGTACCGTGGGTACTTCCTTGTGTCAGGTACACAGAGTTCAAGTTTATGTGACCGTCACTGTTGTATTTTAACACCTGTGTCTTGGAAATAACAGCTGTCACTTTAAGAAATCAGTCAGGTTATTCTCTCTCTATCTCTCCTGTCTTATACCAATCACATTGTCTTTCAAAGCCACAACACAAAAGATAACAAATCAAGACGTGCAGTCATATTTACTGTTGCTCAACAGATGTTCACTGCCAAAAAACTGCATTTTTAAGAAGAATCTACACATTCTAGTGCTGCACAATTATTAATCATAATTAAATGCATCCAAAATAAAAGTTTTTGTTTATATATATGTGTACTGCGTATATCTATTACGTATATATAAATACACAAACATGTATTTACATGTATATACTTAACATATAAACAATGTAAATATAAACATTAATATTAATGTATTTTTGCATAAGGCATATATATGCATATATTTGCATATATATACTATACATACATGTGTTTGTATTTATTTATACATAATAAATATACAAAGTGCACACACTTATGTTATGTAAACAAACACTTTTATTTTGGATGCGATTAATCACAATTAATTGGATTAATCAATTAATCAGGAATTTTGTAAAAGTTCAAGTTCTCTGCATCGACCAGCAAAAAGTTGCTTGGTTGCCACTTCGCCAATGCAAACAACTGACCTTTAAACTTTGCACCTTATTTATAAAGAAATAATAATAATAATAATTTATTCACTTTCAAGTTAATCCAACCTTGTGCCAAAGAGATTTAGGAGGTTAGGATTGTTATTTTTTGTTGTTTATTTATGTTTTCCTCAAACAAAGCTATACAACTTCAGAAGATCTAACTATTTTTATGACAGAAGATAACTGTCTTTAAATTTTTTTACTGTTTGTTTGTGTGTAAAAGAGCAACTTTGACATTCTGCTAAACATCTCCTTTTGTGCTCCACAGGAAAAAAGAGTTTTGTTGTGGTAAAATGGAGGAAAAGTTTCCATAAACGTGTACCTGAAGGAGCCTGACCTCACACTAACCATGCTAGATCCAGCCCACCGCAGGCCCTTAGGAACGGTGACATCACTCTTGGCTGGGAAAGGAATGTGAAGGTCACTCCACTCCACTGGACAAGAGCATAAAACAAGAGCTGACTAAGGAACTGCCTAAGTGTGTGTGTGTGTGTGTGTAACCTCAACAGATGGAGATAACCTTGAGACGACTTCAGCAGATACACCATATCACATGATAGAAACTCCACAGTCAGTCACTGAGCATAAATTACTAGCTGTCCCAAACTAGTCCACAACAACTTCAACACGAGGAATACTACAAATTTAAAGCTTAAGAGGAAGAGCAATTATTTAAGCTCCTCAAATGTCAATAATGTAACAGGACTAAGTTAAAAGCTGGTTTGAAAATGTACACAAAGCAAGAGATGACAGATCTTTGATGAGCTGAAGTCATACTAAGGACACGCAACTAACCAGAGCAGTCACTCGAGCATGATGTGTGATTGCAAAGTTCTTCAGGGAGAAGATTCTGGTG